>RJWJ010013614.1:0-39540 GCA_004363605.1 Indri indri | reverse complement strand
ACAAAAGGTAGAATTAAAAAAACTAAGAATCCTTTTGTTATTCTTTCTGAGCTCTTCTTTTACTTTATATAAATATAATTTACTTAAATACATAAAGTCATTTGTCAAACAAAAACAAAAGTCCCATTAGTGGGAATCACAATAAAATCAAAGTTTTGATAAAAGCATAAATCTTAATGTCAAAAAAATTCCATTTTGAAATGTTAAGTATTCTTTTCCCTTGAAAATAAAACCATAGCTTATAGGATAATTAGCAATAAAAAAATGTGACCTAAGTTTTTATGTCTTTATTTCTAAGTCAAATCAATCAAACAGGAAACACAGGAAATCACTCAAATAAAACAATGATCAAATTTAAACAGAAAAATTTAAAAATGCCTTAAGTAAACTCTATCTCATACCTGAAGATCTCTGCTAATAACTTTGAGGAAACCAGGAATGATGGCACCTCTCTATAAACCCAGCTACTCGGGAGGCTGAGGTGGGAGGATTGCTTGAGCCCAGGAGTTTCAGACTAGCCTGGGCAACATAGCAAGACCCTATCTCAATTGAAAAAAAAAAACTTTGAAGAAAATACCTGGCAAAATGGAAACTCATGAGGTAACTATAGTTCTTGTATTAGAAATGAAAAGCAGGATGACCAATGCCTCAAATGGTCTTACTTCAGTCTTACTGTTTTGTTTTGTCTTGTTTAGATGTCCACAGGTGCACTCATGGTGTATAACAAACCCGCTTAGCCAAGCTAAATGCCTTTCAGGCTACTACAGAGGATATTAACTCTGAATGAGCAAAATTTGTCTGGAATGTGAAAAGAGAGATTTGTTTCTTCCCCCAACACTATCTGAAGGAATATAACATATGAAATATTCATATCTGCAAGACGTTTTGCTCTAAAGACCTAGGTAACCAAACAAATTATGCTTATAAAAAATTCTATAGATGTAAGTGAGTAGCTACAAGTAGTAGTAGGAGCAAAGGGTCCTGTGATAAGCAGTTCAGATTTTTTTTGCATAGAACAAGGCTCGCTTATACTGAACAAGTCATGCTTATGCCTGGGCCAGTGGACTCCCAGGTGGTTATGGGTCTTCCAAGAGGGGTGGGTGGCACAAGATAAACCAGTGAGTTGAGGAAAAAATAGAACCTTTGATTTCCCAATCTAAAAGCTTTACATTGTTTAATACACAGATGGACAGTTGATTAGATGGAAGGCAGTTATAGAATAATGGTAGAAGCAAACTCAAACTAATCTACCTGGGTTTGTGTTCTGGTTCTACCACTTGAACACCATTGACCTTGAGCACATTACTTAATCTTTCTGTGCCTCCATTTCTTCACCTATGAAACAGATAATATAATGAGCCCAACTCGTAGAGTTGTTATGAGGACTAAATGGGTCCATAAAGTACTCAGAACAGGGCCTGCTGCAAAGTAATCATGATATTATATAAATGTTATTTATCCCATGGAAGGGATTAAAGATCATAAATAGTCATTTTTGGCAACATACAGGATGTATTTGCTATCAATTGTTATTTACATACTATCCTAAGTTCCTAAGACATATTTGGAAAAAAGAGACAAACATATACACATTATTCCATTTTCAAAAGGCACAAATAAGAAATTCAGTGAGTCAGTGGCTCACACAAGTCACGGTGGGTCCTTAAATGATGCCATTTGGCAAAAAAAGACACTCTTTACTGGTTAGAGCTATCAATCTAAATAGAAAATGAAAAAAAGAAACTCGCTCAGTTCAGTCATAAATTTATCTACTGAAAACACAGGAAGTCAATGAGATTCCTATTGTGAGCCTAAATTTCATCTCTCAGCCCAACAGAGCCAGAGCTGCTGTGGGTGAGCCACACAGAGCACTGGGGGTGTCCAGGTACGCTTAGCTCCTCCAGTTACCGCTCCAGGCCTGCCGTTGGGTGTGTCTGGCAGCTGCTGCATGGGGCAGCCCCACACAGAGCCCCTGACCACCCTTAGCCTGGACATGCAGAGAACCATCCCCCGTTCTGCCCCTTCCCTGCGTCTTTCCGCTGTTAGTGCTGTGGGTTTTAAGAACCGCAGTCTTTAGACACTGAATGGAACCACCTGTGAAAAGCCCACCAGCCTGGAAAACCAACAAGGGAGCCC
Organism: Indri indri; assembly: GCA_004363605.1. Classification (NCBI taxonomy): domain Eukaryota; kingdom Metazoa; phylum Chordata; class Mammalia; order Primates; family Indriidae; genus Indri; species Indri indri. The sequence goes on along the minus strand of RJWJ010013614.1, from coordinate 37,404 downwards.
TCCTGCCCCCAGGTGCCTTTAATCAAATAGCTCAAATTTCTTGACTTCCCACCGTTCATAACCATTAAATTCAGTCAGAACTTTTTTCACTGAACAAGTACCTTCTTTAGAAAAGGCAAGAATATCTTGGATGATTAAATTAGTTTGATCTAATTGTGTTGCTCCGAATACCTAGCTGAGACTAGGCAGACCTGAGTTCAATTTTCACTTTAATAAGCATGTACCGAGCACATATTCATGTGCCAGGCATACTGAGTGGGTGAAAGAAAGAACATAAAAGCTTCATGGCAGCGTAAGTCGAGTTTTGTCACCAAATGAGCCTCCCCTGTCTGCGGGGTGGGGGGAAGGCAGGGGGAGGAAAACATTAAACAAGCAACGGCAGAAGTGATAAACGCCATGAAAGACCTAAAGAATGCTGCACCAGCTTACAGCAAAGGAACCGAACCAGCCCGAGGTCAAGGAACAGTAACCCGAGTGGAGACTTGGAGGGTGGGTGAATGTCAACCAGGGGCATGTGGGAGGACAGGGTCTCAGGCGCCAGCCCAGAGATGGTGACTGCAGAGGTCGGGGAGAATCCATAGACGATTCCCATCCTCACACCAAGTGAGGTGACTGAAAGCTTTAAACAGTCCCTCTGGTCGCAGTGGGGGAAGGAAGTGGAGGCCGCGAAGGAACCAATTAGGAATCTGTTGCAAGAGTCCAGGTGAGGAGTGGCAGAGGCTTGACCCAAGCAGGGCAGTGGAATCGGGGAGAAGTGGAGAGTTTGACACCCAGGAGACAAAGCCATAGGACACGGCGATGCATTATGTACAGGAGGAGAAGAAAAGGACTCCTGGTTTCTGGTTTGAACATTGGGTGGGTGGTGGAGTCCCACACTGAGAAGCAGGGCTGTGGGTACAAGGGTGAGTCCAATTCCAGACATGCTGCTTTTGAGCGGCCCTCACCCCTCACCTGAGGGGTGCCAGCTATTGCACAGTGCTTGGATGCAGGGCGAGCGCAGGGCATGACAACCATGTGGAGTCGTCAGCATCAAGACTAATCACTTGGCAAGTGCATGACATAAGAGAGAAGATGACCGGCACCTGGGGGATGAGACAGGCGGTGGAACTGGCAGGCAGAGGCGGCAGTGAAGGAGCAGCCAGGGTGGAGGGACGTGAGCAGGCGAGTGCGGCGTCCCGGAGTCAAGGTCAACGGAGATGTGGAATGAAGTGCCCCTGGGTCTGGGGACCTGTAACTTATTCCCGGCTGCTTCCGTGAGAGTATTTTCAGGGGAGAAGTAAGGGGTGGAAACCAGTTTGCAGTGGTTTGTAAAGAGAATGAGAGGCAAAGAAATGAACCCCAAAGGGTAGGCAACTATTTCAAAGTTTTTGGGCTATAAAGAGAAGGGGAGAGAAAGAAGGTAATGTCTGGGGAGAACACGGGGTTAGAGATGGTTTCTGTTTTGTTTTTAGATAAGAGAATTAAATACATCTCAAAGCTGATGAGAATGAGCTGTAAAGGAGGGACAGTTAAAGACGGAAGAGAGAGAGGGGTACCGATGAGCAGAAGGTTCCTGAAATGAGCAGAGGGGCTGGCATTCACGGTGCAGGGGAGGAGTGACAGGTCATGGTAACGGGAAGGAGGGGAGAGGATGGGTCTGACGCCTGTAGGCGTACAGATCTTTTGGTGGGAGGGTGCAAGGTTCCACCTAACCGCTCTCAGCCCCCTGTGTGGCAGTTGGCAAAGTCAACTCTGAGTTAACCAGAAGGTAGGGGCTGTGGTCTGAAAGGGCTGTTGTGCAGAACAGGAGCAGAGCATGACCTGGCCAGGGTGACATGCCGGGCAGCATTCATGCCCTGCTGATGGTGGAGGCATGATGCACCCATAGTGGTAACCATCTGCCTGGGTGTGACCTTGTCATGCAGCCTTGGCAGCCTGGGTACAGTGGGCGACTGGCAGATGGCTAAAGTCATGCAAAGCTGGGGTGTGCCCTGGCAGGTGCACTGGAAGGACGACAGGGCAGAGGAGTGTAGGATGTTGGCAGGAGGGTAAAGAGATAGACCACAGAATCTAGGCTGGATAGAGAGGTGAGTGCAAGCAGGGAAGCGGCCAGTGGAGGGGGAGAGAGCTGAAGGAAACGGACTTGTGGGAAAAGGAAGTGGGTACATTTGCAGCAAGGAACGCAGGGCTACAAACATAGTCAGAGGCTTGTGCAGTCAGGGGGCACCGGGCTTAGTGGGGATGAAGACAAGAACAGCAGGTAAGCGAACCAGACCATCTCCGCCAAATTAAAACCATGCTAAGACCAGGGCTGTACCCAGGAAAAGGGAAAGAAATGCAAAGAGCAGCGTGGAGAATGGAATTGTCACAACCCTGCTTCTTTGTGATTAGGCAGGGCCTTACACCAAGAACCCAGAATCTGGAGAAGTTTTCAGAGATCAGTTCTGATTTCTCACTAAGTCTTAATTCCTATAATGAATGATATAAGAGAAAAGAGAGAATGCTCAGCTAGAGGCAGACAGAAATTGCTAACTACAGTTTGGGATATAGCTTTGAGTTCTAGTCATGTCTGCCATGGGCTTACCATATGATGTAATAATAGGATTTTTTAAATATAACAATAGCTAATGTTTATTGAGCACTTTATATATGCCAGGTAGCAAACTGAGAAGGTTACAGGTTTATTTCATTCAACCCCACAACTCTAAGGTAGGTATTTTATTATCCCTATTTTACCCATGGGGAAACTGCAACCTAAAGAGGTTAAGTGGGTCTGTTTACCACTAGGCTTAATTTTTCAGATAAGGATGACAATGTCAATTGGTACAGTATAAGGAATGAATCATAAAAATGATGGTACATTTGCCTAAAGTTCACCTAAATTATAAATAATAACTTTGATTACATGAAGACACAGATTTGACTTAAAAATGTTTTAAAATCTCAATACCAACCTATATTTCTCTGGATTAGCACGCACTCCTTCTCCTTTGCAGAAAAATGGCTTCTGCTTGAAATGCCAAAGTCAAAGCAGTATTTATTCTTCCCCATGTCAAACAAAGTACAGTTAAATACTGTTCTCCTCTCTCCCAGGGGCAGGTTGTTCTCGGCCAGGTGAACAGTCCTCCCCCCAGGGTGTCCAGGGGCGTCCTTGAAGACAGCGATCACTCCCTGCACAAAGATGCATGGTGGGGGCAGCACCATCACCTCCACGCCGGACTCACACGTGAGCTCTGGCACCATCACCAGTTTGTATCCGAACTTCTGGGCCAAGTCAATGGGCCCCGTGGAGGTAATGACCGAGTCTCGCCCAAGCAGCCTCAGCACCACAGTGACATAGGCTTCTGGCCCCACAGGTGCACAGCCAAACTCAACCCACTGACCTTGAGCGAGTTCTGTCCTTTTGCTGGCTCTTATCTCCAGCGGCTGCTCCGGACTTGTTCTGGCCTGGGGAAGATGGTTGGTGAAGATGACGTCCACCATGATGTCGGGCTTGTCCACGGGAAACAGGCATAGCGGTTGACTGGTGAAAAGGCCCACCTGGAAGGTGCCTTCTGCTGCCTTGGAGGTCCTATTCAACTCGACGTGAAAGACAGGCCATTCCACCTTCAGAAAGACACTTTTCTCCCACCAGGAGACTGGAGTGCTATTGTCTGTCACTTCCAGAGTCATTGTGAACCAGTAATCGCCAGCTTCCTTGAAATAGAAGCACTCGAACTCGAGTGTTCCCTGGGACTGGTTGGTCAGGAGGTACTTGGTGGTAACAGTCTGATTGGTGTTGGCCTCCAACAGCAGGACAGACACATTCCTCAGCGTCCCATTAGCACCATCAAAATACTGGAAATCCACAGACACTGTCTTGTTGCTTAGCGCTACATGGCCTGGCTCTCCCAAGAAGAGATATTCAGCTTCTCCAAGAACTGAAATGAAATGGTCAGGGTTGGTTTTCAAGAGGTGCCTTTTTTTTAAAGAGACAGGGTCTTGCTTGCTCTGTTGCCCAGGCTGGAGTGCAGCGGCACAATCATAGCTCACTGCAACCTCGAACTCCCAGACTCAGGCAATCCTCCCACCTCAGCCTCCCGAGTAGCCAGGACTACAGGCACACTCCACCATGCCTGGCTCAAAAACAGCCCTTTAGACAGAATAGAAGTTAGAATTGAGCCAAGGGTAATGCAAAATGTTGCTGAGTACAGATCTGGGAGCTGGGCATTGTGCTCTTTCCATTCTAAAGTGGCTCTGTTCCATCATCTTCATTTTTCATAGTTATGTTTAAAATAATTAATGATACTCTGAATTCACAATGCTCAACAATGTAATATATCTGTAATGAAGATCTATAAAGCTAGAATAACTGATGATTCTCAGGACAAAAATCCAGTACCTCTCATTTTCCATTTTAATCATATTCTGGTATTGAGGGGAAATGGATACAGAGAGAAGTAAGAGAAAGCTCTATTTAAATGACACAATACAAGCTGCAGTAGATTATGTCAAATGCAAAACCCAAACTTTACTTCAAAGTTATTATTTTCTGATATTCACGACAAACACTTGGGAATTTTTACCAGTAAAGGAACCAGTGTCCTCAGTTTGTGTGGGGCAGAAATTTTTAGATGGATAAGAAATGCTGACATTTTACTCTGCAGGGGTAACCCCAGGTATAGGGTGAACATTTATGAAATAACTAGGTTTGTCCCTGGCAATTTTAATGACATTACAGTGACTGGTATTGGCCTACACAGGACAGGCGACTACTGGCTTCCCAAGTATCATTCAGTTAGGATCAATTGTATCTTTTAAAAAGAGACCCCACAGAGCAGCTGAAGAGGACAAAGAACACAGACACACAGGAATCCTTGTTTCTATTTTGAACCCTATCCAAATACGTATCAAAAGAGGCAGAATTTGGCAATGCAACAATCAGCTGGCCCATGGCGAGAGTAAGAATTCTAGATTTAAGGGACTACAGTGCCCTTTAGGTTTGAAAAACAACTTACGTAAGTATGAATTTATTATTATTATATATGCATCACACATATATAATATATACATAGCATATATGTCCAAAGGGGCTCATGTGTTTTTTGTTTTGGCTGGTGGGCTTTAAAATACCCTTATAGATATTCGGTCAATGATTATTAGAATCAGCACATAAATATCTTGGCACACAGAGGTGGGGTTTTTTTTTTTTTAATTAGCTCAGCACTTCACCTAGTTGTTATTTGAGATAAGGTGGAATAAAATATCTAAAATTTGGATAGGCTTGAATTCTTGATCACTTGTTTGAAAACCATAACAGGATAAAATTCTTTTTTTTTTTTTTCCCCATTTAGGCAAAATAGAAGTTGAGGGAAATTCCATTTTGCTGGGAACTGACTCAAGGTTGAGGAAGGTGGGTGATTCTGGTGCAGCTTGTGTGCCAGTTCAGAGCCGACCTGGCACCTTTCGTGAACTAGGGCTAAAGAGACTCCCGCACTTACCACAGCCACAGGAAGAAGTTAAGACTGAGAAAATCAGATTAATTTGAATCTGAAGGGGGCAGGATGGCTCTATGGTACATTTTAAGATAAGAGACATGCACCACTTAGTTAACTAATGAAAGTCTATTATGAATGACAGAAATTGTCAATGAGGTAGATCAGACTCTGATTTAATGGGGAGCCAATCAATGAAACAGACACGCATGCCCAGTTGGAAATGGAAAACAAAGATGCAATGGATGGATTCCAGCAGCAGCAGATAGGAGGTGTGTATAAAGGGAGAACTCGCTACTTTACTCCAGAACTCCTGTTCCTACAGACAAGAATACATTCTCATTTAGAAAACTACGATTTGGTTCTTCCACATCCTGACTACTATAACGGTTTTCTCTATTCTTTCATTTCCCCTCTCCTCATTTCTTTATTGTATTTAAAGTAACTGGTGTCTCTATATAAACATGTTGCTTAAAAAAAAACTGATAATGGTATATTTTGATCAACAGAAGTGGAGATAAAGGGGAAAAAACACATCTATGAAAATACCTTCCTTTCCATTAGTGACCTATGCACTCAAACTCTATGCTCTATTTTATATTCATTCAACTTTTATTTTTATATTCTAGTAAGACATCTTGCTCTTAACAACAAATATCCTTGCACATTTGGTTTAAATGGAGAATTTTGATGTTTTATTTATCATTATGCAACCAAAGAGACTTATAAATTTTTGTAGAAGCCTGTTACATGTAGAGCAATCTGGTTTTAGGTAGGAATAAATTACTTTAACAGAATTAAATTCCACATTAGTTTTCCTTAAATGAAGCATCTTCTTGTTTAAATAAACTTCTTAAAATAGAAAAGACTGAGAAAGGAGATCTACTAAATGAAATAACAGCACATGCTCTGATCCATTTAACTGGCTCTAACACTGATATTATACAAGCCAGTATTCTTTATCTCTCAGATCACAATTTTTTCATCAAATTTGAAAACAATTTCCACTCCCATATCATCAACTGCTTAGACATCTATGAAATATCTGGAAATCATCAAAAGAAAAGTAGTGAACATTATGTCATATTGTTGACTCTATTGGTTCAGTAGTTGCAGAAAATTCTGAGAATAGAAACAAAATGAATGAAGAGAACTAACTTTAAGCACCTACTACATGCTCAGACATTCAAGGTGTTTCATATTCTTGATTTTATTGTATCACAACAACCCTGTGAAGTCAATATCATTGCTAAGCTTGAAAGAGACTAAGAAACTTGTCTAAGAGCACACAACCGTCAAGGATTGAAATTCAGTTTGCTTCCAAAGATACTTTAGCATCAAAACTCTCTTATCAAGTGAAATCTTATGTAGAACCTCAATATACAAAATGTCACTCCGTGTGTGTGAAGTGATTTATTATACTGAATTACTAGAAAATCAAAGGGAACTCAAGGTAACATGCTTGTCTCCAATTTGTTAAAACGGAAGTAAGTTGTTGATTATTTTTAAAAGGAGTTAAAATATATTTAAAGTGAAATTTGAATCAATCATGCAGAACCCCTCAAGCCCCATAAGAGAACCCAGGGTTGCAAGGATCACACTTTAAAAGGCATTGCACTATAGACCCTACCCTGCCTCCTTCATGAAGAGTCATCAATATAATGCATTTATAAACCTCACATTTACATTTATTGCTACCTGTAGCATTAAGTATACTCACAATACTCACCACAGTCACAGAGCACCACCAACAATAGATTTGAGAAGTCTTTCAACATTGGTTTCATTCTGATCAGCAAAATCCCAGGTCTTTAGTCTCCTCATGTCCTTTCTCACATCCAAATTGTGATTTTTTAAAAAAACACCTGAAATTAGAACCTCAAAAAATGATGGCTCCATTCAATGTGATTCATAAAATAGTAATCACGAAATGACAAAACTATCCAAAAAGTCAAACTTCGTAAGTGATACTGGAAGGAAACTAGTGAGGATGCTAATTTTCCCAGGGGTAATGACCTGTAATTATATAAGCCCCTTTTATTCCATTGTAGCTCACCTGTCAAGAACATTCAGGTGTGCTCAACACCAAGATTATCTTTGCAAAACACCAAAGTCTCTTCTCTTTATAACGTATCCTTAAGTGAAGAGTTTATTGTTACTTGCTTAATTTTATCAAAGCTAATAGCCAATTTGGATAATACATTTTCACACTATTTATCTGCTTGGCATTTCACACTGATCAATTTACCAAATTTTTGCCAAACTTTCATTTAGCATTGTGCTGTGTACACCCAAACCATCCCTGCCTGGCTTCCACAAGTGGGCTATTAATACTTCCTTGCACAACTGATGTGTCCTGTGGATTCCTTCATTTCTGGATTCTTAGGAGGTACTGCAAATGATCAAAGCTTTCAAAAAGATACCCACAGTATTACAATTGAATGTGAACTCCATGTGGCCCTGACTTCCCTTGTTTAGGGCAGTCTAAGGAGAAAACAGGTAAATTACAATTATCATCCTCTGTCAGTCTTGCAATACTGCTGCTGCTGGTATGCACCGGGAGACAGATGATTCACACAGCAGTCTTCCCAGACCACCTAGGAAGGCAGGGAAGACCTTCTTGGCCGGTGGTTCAGAGTGATATGTGGAAAGAAGCACTTACTTTGATATAAACAGACTATTAGACCATAGAATAAGATGCAGGGCATTTAAGAACAATTTTTTGCATACTAGAGTCTAACAAACTATGTGCTTTTAAACATAGCCAAATACACATTTTCTTAATGTTTACAGTCCCCCATTACTCTTAGTTAATATATTTTGATAGGCAAGTATATTCCAAATAAATGTTACATCCCTTCAGATAAGAGCAGAAATTAATGGAATTAAGAGGACTGGTTGAAATAAGCCAACATTCAATGGAAAGGAAACCGGTGTGTCTCTATTAGCTTTCTGTCAGTATAAGTTGCTTGAACAAAAGAAATATTGTACTTCCTCAAAGGGAAGCAGAGATTTGAAGGATTTGAAGTGTAATTATGGGGATGATTGGGGCACCCTCCTTTCCCCAGCAAAAAAAAAAAAAAAGGAAAAGAAAGAAACAGAAAATTCTGTTTTAGTGGAATTGCCCACAGATTTGACTTAATCCTTTCCTTGAACATGGACTGGAAAACCTGGCCAAAGACAGCAGGTGAGGCCCTTGCGGAAAGCATCGCCATATCCCTTGGGCAAGTGTGGGCACTTTGGGCAATTAAAATGCTTCCTCTAAGTCATTGATGATACTCAGTAACCAAACTAAGGAGAAGTTAGCTCCCCAAAGTTGAACTGGCAACTCCCAAATTGCTCACTTCTACCACTATAGAAGTTAAAGCCCCTAATCGTAAATGATTTTGTGATTATAACACATTTTCCTTCTTATGAAAATGACCGCTAAAACAGAATTGTGTGATAATCTATGTTTAGAACTGAATGGAAATGGACTTATAAAACAAACCAGCCCATCGATTATGGTCATATCAAAATCATAACATGCTTCTGTAATTTTTTTTCCAACCTTACTTGCTTATTTTCTCTGAAATGTTGTTCCCAATACCACGACTTGCTACTTACAATGTTTGGCTTGAGAATCGTTCTAAGAAAATAAGAACTTAAGTATACTTTACCACATTTGAAAATACTTTTATATAGCATTCACATACATTAAAGTTTATAGAAAAATTCTAAATGCATCAGCTGTGAGGGTGGGGAGAAATGAATATTCTCAACGGCTAATAGCATCACTCAACCTTACACCCTACGTTTTTTGCTGAAACCAGCTTAGATAGACGCTTCTATCTCCCCCTTGATAGCTGCAGAAAAAGAAAATGAATTAAGGCTAATATCCATGGGACCAATGACTTGTCAAAGAATAAAAGGGAAAACAAAAAGAAGCAAAATGATTTTGTCCCTTCTGACAAACATGCACACGCTCGTGTGTATATCTAAGAATAATATTTATGAGAAGGAAATCCCTAAATCCAAAGTGGCTGGTGTAAACAGGCTTTATTTATGTATTCAGTCCAGTCCGCTCTGCCCTGGTCCCACGGTTTGGGTGCAGCTTCCCTGGGAATCTGTGCGCTCGCCCCATCTACTCAACTTTCCAAAGGCTCCCAAGTCAAGTTCCTGCTTGGAAATCTAGCCCTGGGGTCGGCAGCACAAGGTCCTCCTAATGAGGACCGTTTTGAAATGCTCATTCTCTCATACTGTTTGTATCCCAGAAAGGATTTTATTCGGGGTTTGGGGAGAAACAAACTTACTCTGCAACGCTTATTATCCCAAGACGCGATTTTTCGAGTCTCAACAATGCGGACTCAACACCGGTCTGTCTATAGCGGGTCTCAGTCACTCTGCAACACCTGCGCCAGGGCAGAGCCCGAGTCAGGTTAACGTCGGGACTCCCACCTGTGGAGACTGACGCCTTTTTAAAGCCGGTCCCCTGCGTCGGAGGCGGGTGCACGGAAGGAACGCCGCCGTCCACCTGCGCTTTCGGCTGCGGGGAGGCGGCAGGGTCCGGGGCGTTTCCCGACCCCAGCGGAGCCGCCGAGAGCCCCCGCGGCACAGGAGCGCCCGCCGGGGCGCCGAGCGCTCTTCTTACCTTTCGGGACTGGCGGGTGCAGCAGCCCCGGGCCGGCCGGGCGAGGCGGGCGGGAGGCCTCAAGGCCCGCGAGGCAGAGCGCGGAGCATCCCGCGTCGGGACTGGGCGCCCTGGCTTCGCGGCGCGCCGCTCCCCCAGCCCCGCCCGGGCCCGCCCCCGACGGCGCAGGAAGGGCGGGCGGCGGGAGGGCTGGGGGCACTGGGGACCGGGCGCGGCCCGCCCCCGCACCTTCTGGGCAGCGCATCCCTTCCTGCCCGCCCCCGGCTCGCCGCTGCTGGACAGGAAACCCGCGGGAAGCGCGCGCGGCCCGCCAGGGTCCTGCGGAGCCCGAGTGCGGCCGCCGCAGGCGCAGATCACCCCAACACGCACCCGCACCCGCAGCCCACCGGGGTTTTAAGGGCGAACCAGCAGTCTCCTGACACTTCAAATTCAATCCCGTCTCCCCCAGTGTAATTCTTTTCTGGAAGACCACAAAAATAAGTCATTTCAGTGGCATAAACATTCTTTCCCAAAAGTTATTTAAGGATTTCAAAAGAACACAGTTTAGGTAGATGGCATCTTCGTTTTCCTTTCCCTGGAATCAGAAATGGTTATTTAATGAAATTAAAAATAACTAAACTTTTTAAAAAACTCTACTTTGGAAGTGTTAAAAGTTTTATTTTAAAAAGAGGATGGATTCCGCCTTGTTTAATAGTTGTGCGGGTTACTGAGTAATGTGCAATGCGGCTTACCATCTGCTTTTCTTTTACAGAAAATATACCACTTAACGGACAAAACTAATGTCTCATGACGGAAATCAGAGCACAGTTGTGGCCCTTGGGGAGCAGGCCACTGGAAAGAGGCACCAGAGAACTTTCCGGGGGTGACAGATACTGGTTCAGGTGTGAGTTACACGGATTTACTATGCATTTGTCAAAACTCACCTGGCTGAAGATGTGCACATTTCGGTGTTTGTAAACTTTACCTCAGTTTTTAAAACGTTTAAAAATATGCCATTTGCAGGCCCTTGAATCTATCACTTCATTTTTTAAGATATTACAATTACTTATGTTATCAGAGATACCAAATTTTCTAAGTACTTACCTTGTCAAATAGTTAATAACAACAGTACTAATAAAATCCAGATTTTCAAAGAAGGCTTTAAGGTCATCATCTGGTTTCACTGCCAGTAGGATTATCTAGTCTAATATCCTTCTATCAGTTCAAGTTGGGATTTCTTTTCAAATACACCCCAGTTTTGAAAGCAAAAGCTCAATGGAGTGAGCTTTGGAGTTAGATAAATCCTAGATTGAATTCCAGCCCTACCTCTATAACCTTGAGTAAATTACTTAATCCCTCCTTGCCCGTATTATAAAAGGCATATACTAATAGTTATTTTGAAATAATGCTATTTTGAAATAATACTATTTTGAAAATTATTTTCAAAGTTTTTTGAAATAGTTACTTTGAAATCTTTATTTAGATCTGTGGTGATTAAGTGAAATACATAGAAGGCAACTTGCTCTGCTTTAATCTTTCAGACACACTCTTGCCAAAAAGCCACTCTTCAGGGGTGGGAGTGATCCAGATACAAGTGGCTATATCAACATGCTTGGTCATTTTTTAAATAACAGCTTTACTGAGATGCTTGGTCAATTCCGTCTTCATTAGAATTCATGCCAAACTGTATTAACTGTCTTTATTAGGCAGCTAAGAAACAGTTCAATCTTTTTGAAAAGGCAATATAAAAGTGAAGGGGGAAAAAGAAAGCTTTTCAAAGAACAGCGGTCATGGTCTTGTCAGTATTGAACTAAAACTAACATGGCTCTCAAGATACCTTGAATTTTCTTTCTGGGTCAGTGACTGGTCTAGTGATCTGCAAATTGTGTATTTATACACCATCATTTCTATAACTCCCATTATACAAATGGAGAGATCTTTTATTTCCTTGGGTAATACTCTGAGATGAAAGCTATAACTGACTCATGATTTCATATCAGGACACAAAGAAGAACATGAATGACCCAATTTTCACACTGTAATCACAACTTGTAATAACAAGATCTTACATGTGTGTAACCAGACTTTTCTGGAGTGCTTCCCACATCATGGATGTGGCCCATGTCATGGAATTTGAATAAGAGATCTCAGATGGGCTGAGCCATGACAAGTCTGGCTGAGAAGCCTCTTGGGAAGAGGGTAAAAGACACGGATGGATTTAGGTCTGCTAGTCAACTCATGACAGAGTACTATAATCCAACCATCATTCAATTCAGTTAATACTTAACTAGGAATCTACCATGTACAGTTGCTGACCTAGGCCAGTGAGAATTCAAAAGAAGTGTTATATGTAACACTCTCTGAATTCAAACCCGATTTCTCTATTTTCTTATGGCAACAAGACAATTAAGAAAACCAGGCAAAATATAATCAAACATATGGGACAGACAATAACTTTTATTGAGTTTAGGAACGGTATTAGTAGAGCTGTGTACTGGACCTAGATTTTTCTAGAGCAGGTGGGATTGAGCAATGTATAATCTAGATTAGTGGGGGTGGTAGTGGGTTAAATGAGTGGGAAGAAGTAATGAGAGGAAGTCTGGAAAGACAAGGGAAATGTGTCCAGGAACAGAAAGGGCACACCTCATGCTGTTCCCTTGACCCAACACCTTCCACTTACTGACAATCTCTTGGTCCTTGTGGGCCTTGTTTACCAAGCCCTTCCTCTCCCATACAGCCTGCCCAGAGCCCTCCATCAGGGCTAAAGGCTCCTTCTTCTGTCCCCCACAGCATGGCTCCCATGCCCCTTCCATGGCACTTAATTCATTCCTTCTTCAATGTAGTTGCTTACATGTCTATTTCCCCAACTAGGGCACTGTCCTTTCTTAAGGGCAAGGACACATCTTATTTACCTCCTGCCCTCACTGCCCCCGACAGAGTTCCTCACGCGAAACTGATGTATATTCAAAAAAAGGTTTCATTTTCATTGAACTGAATGGGAGCTAAAGTAGGATAAAGTGAAACCAAATTATAAAGAGGTATGTACATCAGAGTTCATTCACTCAGTAAATATTTATTGAATGCTTAGCATGTGCCAGGCCCTGTTCTAGGCTCTGAGGATAGATCCGTGAATAAACCAGATAAAATCCTCTGCCCTTGTGGAGCTTACACTCTAGATCTATCATAAGGGATAGGATTAGCAATAAATATACATAAATTCGACCATACCTATTGGCAAAAGACATACACATTTAAAAAGTGTAATTATTAATGCTATAAAAGTCAAATGTTGATATGCAGTTAATATATATTATACTTACTATATGCATAATATATTCATACCTACACTCCCCAGGGATTTAAACTTTAACACTATAAAGAGAATTTTATTGGCAATTTAGATTTTCAAGGATCATTTTGAGCTTACTCGATTTTGTCCTTAGGCACAGTCTTTAAAACCTAACCATTTTAAAGTTGTGACTCCACTACACCAAAATGAAGACTCTCAGACTGTTGGACAAAAGAGAAACATTTTAAGTACTTGAGCATGAGATTAATGACATGAAAAATCCATGTTCTCTAAGATTAGTCTGGTAACAGGGAACAAGAGAAAGTACATTTATATGAACACACATGGTTGATCAATGGTGAAATTCACATCAGAATTTTAAAATAACCAAACCAATCCATGACTCATTTACCATCCTTTTAAGACAACTAAAATAGTAAGAGCTTGATGTCATAAATATTTATAAGCAACTCTTGATTATAAAATCTAAAACAACTCCTAACATACTGGCTTAGTATAACCAAAGGTTTATCACTTTCATATTATTTTTCAAAGAGCATTTAAAAAGAACACCAAGTTAAGAAAAATCATTTTAAAATTTTGCAATAATTTTACTCTATATACATTAATACCAATCATTTAACCCTGAAAACAGTCTTCACTTGTACAATGTAAAAAATTTGTTTTTGACAGTAAATTACTAGAAATATTCCATTACCATAAGGCTACAAAGAGATTCATGCTCCTAAGAGCAAAGGTAGGAAAACAAAAGGAATAATTATACCAGTGATAAGCACCAAGACAGAACTTTTTTGCACTTAGGGCCTGATTGGTTGTCTTTTAAAATAACCTTTAAGTTACAGGGAAAAGAACACCTTATTTGGCAAAAAAAAAAAAAAAAAGATATAAAAACATACAAAGGTCTGGAAACAGTGAAGAATGCCCACTTTAAAAATAATAAAATCAATCATACTTATTTTTTAATTAATGTGACATTTGCAAAATATATTCATATGTTACTTTTCTTCCTCTGTAGTTCACCTTACATAATTCAGATTGCTCCATTTTTGTTAATCAGTTGTCACACTAAAGTAAATAAATATGTTGAATTATGTAGGTTTGCAGCAATGAATCCCCAAACCATTAGAGCTAGATCTAATAGCTCCAATAATCTTACTTGCAACTCATTCCATCTGGTGCAACAGATTATTATTTATCTTTGTAAACTTTTAAAAACCTTAGCCAGGTGAGATGTTATGTGTGTGTGTGTATATATATATAAGTTTGCCAGTTTGAGAGTGTGAGTGCAACCCAGAGAGAGGCAAGACATACAAACAAACTTACACAATGGTCCAACTTACCCCTAAAAGACTTGGGTGGCCAGATGCTGAATTACCCCCAAAATAAACCTGAGGCTGAGCAATGGGGGAATCAGGGGATCTGTCACCACAGTGAGGAGGCAGTGACAGGTTTAGAAAACCAAGACTGCAACAGGATATCTTGCCACAGCATTCCTGTGACACTGGAGGATACAAAGCAGCAACAGCTACTTTTCAGGAAGGGATCAGGGATTGGGATCCCCTGGGTCTGCAGCTGAGGGTCCCTAGCGTTTCCCCAGAGGACATTTGCAGCAGCCTCTGGCAGTGGCTCGTCCTCCACCTCACGCAGTGACAATGTCTTAGGGGTCCCAGAATGCGACCCTGGGCATCCCTCCTCCTGGTCCCAGGGGTTCTCCCAATACGCACACTATCTCTACCCGAGGCTTGGGCAAAACCATCATTACCCTTCCACTTCTAACTCAGTCTCATAAAGGGGGTCTCCTTCTGTCCTGTGGGGTCCCTGAGTTTGAGGTAATGCCAACATACTGCAGGCAGGAGAGCAGTAATGTATGAAGTCAGGCAGTCCACTTTAAAACTCAAGCAGTATTAGCCAGTTTTTGTTATCTCAGTAAGACTTTTACTGAAATACTTTCTCCACACAACTTATAATGTATGGGGCAAAGAAAAAAATATTGCTGGAATATGATAGATTTTTTAAAGTTCAGTGTTGAAACTCCTTAAAGGAAAGAAAAGGAGACATATTACTTTTCCACTTCTATTTCCTGTCTGTGGCTTTGAGGTAAAAGAGCACTAAGGTTCCTATGAAGCTATTTAAAGGTTCCCTCTGCCCTTCCACATGCGCAACAATCCTAGGGAATTCCTGAGCTGTTTACCTCCCAAATTCGTAATCATAACTCTGGGCATGTCTATACGGCTTTCTAATTCAGTTTCAAAATCCACAGCATTTTTTAAATAAAATGACACAGTTGCATTCTTTAAATGCCAGCCATGAAATCATCACTTAAAAAAAATGAAATAAGCTAGCTGGAATATATAATAAGTCAAATAAAATTCTCTCCTTTCAGAGGTGTTTTATTTGCTCTGTTGAAGACATGCCTATGACTGTTTCTAAAAGCCCTTAGGAGGAGCCTCTTAAGGCATGCTATGGTTTGATATTTTGTTCCACGGTTGTCCGGTTCTTAAACTGCCCTGCAGGGTATGACTTCCTCATGAAAACCCCCCAAAATGGGCACAACAGGCCCAGAGAAAAACCTCATTTATAATCCAGTGAATTTTAGTCACACCAAAATAATAAGCTAAACTGTCCAAACATGCCACTTCTCTTTTTCTTCCCTGCAAAACTAAATTCCCTTCTTTATAGAATGGTTAGATTTGAGGATCAAGTTAAAATCTACCATATTTCAAGTTAAACTCTGAGGGTTCTGCACAGCTATGGCATGAGTTTAAATTCATATTGGCATTCATTTTTCTGTATTTTCCTATATGTATCCTAAATAAGCTTCCTGGATCATAACATTTAGGGAGAAATTAAGAAAGTTTTATATTCTACTGTGAAGTTCCAATAAATTGTCAGGTGATCAGGGTTTGTCTCTTAGTTCAATGTCATACAGCCTCTACGTGATGCAAGCACATGAACAAAAAGGATTTCAAATACAAAACCCTTAGCTCTGTGTCATAAATAAATTTGGGTAAAAACGCAAGCCTTCCACTGAGTCATCTCGGCAAAGATGGCCCATCTTCTCTGCAAGCAGCAACCTAAAAAAAAAAAAAAGGAAAAAAATAGAATTATCTGTCCATGCAGAAACACAAACACACATAATGTTGAAATGAAGGGCAAGGATCTTACTTACCTTTCTTTGGCCAGGAGGACGGACATTCCCACCAGCTTAGCAAACTCTTCTGATGTTAGGGATCCCTTTTCTGAAACCTAACAGAAACACAGCAGAAAAAAATGTGATTAATTTAGGACACCTAGGTACTAACCTTAAGCAGAATGTATACCAGTATATGCAGGAAATAATTTACTGAATTTTCTACTAAAATCCAAAGAATATTCACTATAGAAGTAAATCCTAATGCTTAATCCTACAAAAGTTGAAGAACCCAGAACAGATACACTAGAGGCTAATATATCAAGATGAAGCTCTCTACAATGCAACAAAGGCACTGTACTAAAGCCTATGAACTATTTGATAGTCTGAAAAGGAACATATAACAAATTCTTATTGAGTGTATATTACATGCTCCAGTAAAGGAACTTATATATAAGTTTAGTTTAAAATATGTGGTAAAAATATCCAGTCTTGGGGTTTTTGTCTAATTAAAAATGAGAACTATAATAAACGTGTTATTCAAATTATACTCACATAGCTCACCATAGAGGCTATGAAGACAGTACTATTTCAAGTATCCTAATGAGACATACTGGCAGTTGGGCCAGTAAAATCCATCTAAATTACAGTTGCTTTTCACATTTTTTGAAGCAATTATTCACAAAACAACTTGTGGTGTTTTATGATACTGTTTAAGTAGGTGTTACTGAAAGAAAAAGTTCAGCTATGTTTAATATTCTGATTAACCAAAGTTAGAAAGCTGCTGTCAACACTGAGCTTCAATAGACAAGAAAGCACCTCATTAATTCTAATTCTCCTTACTTATAAGATGTTAAGAGTGTCAAAAACTTTCAAAAAGCTCTCAATGTATGACTTTGGTTAATACTGATTCATTGTTAATGATAAGCCATTTTTAATTGGGTCTGTGAATGTTACTTTTTAGTAAAGTTATATGCAAAAGGAAATCCTGTTTCTCAAGTTGCTAAGCATTTGGGTCTTGGTGACAAGCTCTTAAAGACTGGAGGAAACTGGCTTCACATACTGTCTCCAGGGCTGAGGCCACCATTTCCTCTTCCTTGTGGGACTGAAGCTCGATCACCATGACGCCGCTGTCAAAAACTCGGAGCCTGAAAACCGCATATGCAAGAACAAAGCAGGAATCATCTAGGGCATTCGGTTGCTAAGGAGGAGCACATCTCTGTTACCTTCTTTGATGCCCAGGAATGAAGGCAAGATTAACACAAAACAACATTTAAAACCTATCCGACACAAGCAACTATGGCATAACTAAAAAGCTTATGAATAAACAGATAATAAAATTATGAACTAGAATCTACATGCTAAATAAAATGTCTGGCTACCTTTTTTGTAACCTGAGGATAAAGAAAATAAAATTCGCAGCTGAATATCTCCAGACACTAACACAAAATGTCCAGGGAAGAGGGGCTAGTTATTCTGACCTCCTGGGAGGAGCCACATTCTTTTTCCTTCCCCTAAATGGACAAGAGTCTGCCTTCTAGCCCTGTTAGAACATGCCCGGCCCTGATAAAGATGAAAGCCAGGATAACAGAAGACGCGTGCAGTGCCAGGTAAATTCTGCTCACAGATGATATAATTTCAAGAGGGCAACACTTTGGCTCAGCACTCGGGATGGTAACCTTGGCTGGGCTTTCCCATCCACCGTGGTTACAGGTGGCAAACTTCCTGCAGAAATTCCTTTACCTGAGAGGTAATTTCAGTGCTTCCAGCATCTTGCAGGCATTCACTAAATCTTCTGGTGAGAGCAGCTAATGGGGAAAAAAATCCAGTTTACACTGCAAATTAATAAAGTAATGCTATATAATTATAATGATCACTAAAACAGAAGAGGAAATCAAAAAATGACCACTTGTCAAGGATTTCAGGTGACTTAACCATTGCAAGGCAAAGCAGATTAACTACGTTTTCATTCAAGTACTTAACTATTAACTAAGTATTCATTAAAGTAATGCTATCCCCCCAAAAATATAATGCAAGCCACATACATAATTTTAAATTTTATAGTAGCCACATTTAAAAAGTAAAAAGAAACAGGTAAAATTTTTAACACGTATATTTTATTTACCCAATAGATTGAATGTAGTACCAATTCAACATATAATCTATATAAAAAATTATTAATGAGATATTTAACATTTCCTTATTTTGTACTCAGTCTTGTAAATCTGGTGTGTACTTAACCCTTACAACACATCTCGATTTGGATTAACTACATTTCAAGTTCACATCCATCACATGTAGGGAGGTATTAATAGCTAGTGGCTACCCTTTTGGATGGTGCAACTTTAACAAATCAGCACAGTACAGTGGTGATAAGTCCAGCTTTGAGTCAAACAGGATGGCTCCAGAGCCAGCCCAGCCTGGGTCCAAATCCCTGTCAAACCACTGTCTTTGGGTATGGCCCTTGTCACATTATTTTATCTTTCTAAGCCTCAATTTCATAATCCCCAAATTATCCCCTACATGAGAACAGTAAAAGTAGCTGTATCACTGAGTTAGTGGGAAGATACATAAGGTAACATGTGCAGAGTGCCCAGCAGATAGTAAGCACTAACTGATGGCAGTAATAATCACTATTCAAATAAAAACGTAGAGCAGAGGCTTAACTCATGGGACTGAGGTGAGTCATTTGCATGGAGGTGACTGCTACCATCATGAGACTTTGTTTGATTGCTGGGGCACAAAGAACACCTGGACAGAACCTTGGAGGCCAAGGATAACTGGATGTGGAGGGGCAACGAGAGCTGAAGAATAGCCGCTGCTGATACATAACCAACGGGCAGGGCAGTGTGCCCTCTGCATTACCTACCAGGCAATCTGTATCCAGCCAAGTCAACTGAAGAGTTAGCTAATGCAGAGAAAGGGCTTCCTGGACAACCTTACTCATCACAAGACAGACAATTAGAGCTGAAAGGTATCACTCAGTCCAAAGCCTTATTTTAAAGGTAAGAAAACTGAGTCCCTAAATAGCACTATTCATAATAGCCAAGATATGGAATCAACCCAAGTACCCATCTACAGATGAAGGATAAAGACAATGTGGCATATATACACAATGGAATACTACTCAGCCATAAAACAGAATGAAATCCTGTCATTTGCAGCAACATGGACAAACCTGGAGGATATTAAGTGAAATAAGCCAGACAAAGACAAACATCACATGATCTCGCTCATATGTGGAATCTAAAAAAGATGATGTCATAGAAGAGAGTAGAACAGTGGTTACTAGAGGATGGGGAGGGCAGGAGGGAAGAAGGGATGGAGAGAGGTTGGTCAATGTGTACAAAGTTAGAGTTAGGTGGGAAGAATAAGTTCTAGCGTTCTATTACACAGTAGGGAGACTATAGACAATAACAATGTAGTGTATATTTCAAGAGAGTCAGAAGAGAGGATTTTGAATGTTATTACCACAAAGAAATGATAAGCGTTTAAAGTGATGGATAAGTTAATTACCCTGATTTAATCATTATACAGTGTATACCTGCATTGAAATATCACATGGTGCCCCACAAAAATGTACAATTATTATGTGTAATTATAAATAAAAATAAAATTTTAAAAAGAAAAAAACTGAGTCCCAGAGAAGATAAGTAAGCTACTCAAGGTCACACAGCAAATCAGGAATAGAATCTCCCCGCCTAGATCCCAGAGCACTACTCTTTTCATTGCACCACACTGCTTCTCAAAATAGCTTTGATGTTCACAACCCTTCCTCAAATTGTATTCATTGCAGGGGAATTTGTATTATATCAAGAAAGTCTATATTTAGTTAAAAGAGTATCTAAATATTCTATTCTTACTTCCATTCCTCGAGCTCGGTTTACTAAACAGTACACCTCCGTCAGTGACATTATTCCCCCTCGTTCCTGTTAAAATATGAAAAATTTTAAAAGTATTATGTTATAATTAGCACTAGTTAGCACTTCTTAACATAAATCATAATCAAAGGGAAATCAGAAAATTTCTTAAGAAGCTTTAAAAAACTACATTTATACACAGGAGAACCTATTCATATACCATGAAGCACTTCAAATTCAATATTTGGACTTTAATGTCATTATTACTATTTTAACATTTACTTAAATGAAAAGAGGGTCTCTATACCATGTTTCAAAAAGTACCTTTAAATGTTTTAAGTTATTCCAGCTAATAAATGAAGAAAGCATAGAATTAAATAAGAATATCACCATTTTGCAAGCCCTAATGAAGTAACAGTTCTAGGTAATGACTGTCAATGGCTGCTAACATCACACACACAGAAAAAAGACAATCAGACTTTATGCACCTCCTGATGGATGTGCACATGCCCTCTGTAAAATATTCTTGCCAGCAAAAAAAACTAATGGACTTTTATTTATAACTACTAGTTTATAGGAAATACATAGGACAGGGAAGCACACTTTATAGGCTAAACGATTTGTTTCTCCAATAAATACATTCTGTGGCAGAAGGTAAGAGAGACAGGGGAAATAGGAACCCGTGGAATTAAAAAAAAAAACAAACTTGAGAGAAAAGTTGACCAACTGCAATGTATCCTGATTTAAGCACACCGACCGTAAGAGAAAATGTGAACGCTAACTAGATATTTAATGATGCTAAGGAATTATTTTTAATTTTTTAGATGTGGAATGGGATTATAGTTGTGTTTATCATTATAGTTATATACTGAAATATTTACAGATAAAGTGATGTGATGGCTAGGGTTTGCTTTAAAATAATTTTGAATGGAGGCTGGTTTACAGACGAAGCTGGATGATGGGCACATGGGGATTCATTATGCTATTCTATTTTGGCATAAATTTCTGATTGCCTGAATACTGAGACTAGAAGATGAATCTGTATTATGGAATTATTAACAGTATTATATAGTAAAGACTAGATATATGGAAATATATACAGAGAAACACATATTTCCTTTTGAAAGTAAGAAAAGCTTCACATCAAATAGATTTAGAAAGTTATACATGTCTAAGATGAAAAGTGAAACAATTTAGAAGATTACAAAGAATCCTAAGCACACTGAACTGATTTAATATTTCTGAAAGACAAAAATAACATGTCAGTTGACAATAACCACATCATGAAAGGAATTATGTTCTTGTTAACATTTCTGATGACAGAATAATTTAATGCAGTTTTTAAAAGAACACTTAGGTTTGGTTTTTACCTCTAAAGGCATCTGCAATATTCCAGCCAGCTGTTTGGCCAGCTGCATGTGGTACTGTGTGCCTGAGCCGTAGGTTTCCCTGGTAACTGGGTTAGCTATTCCCATGCTCAGCAAGTAGGATTTAAACCTGATGGTCTATAATGAGAGGAGAAAATGCACAAAAAGACTATGCAGAATTAGTCTCCCCACCCCAATAATTGAAATCCTTCCACCATAAATTCAATCCCAGTCAATTATTTCTATGTATACTCTTTTCTTCTACTGTGTTTCTGTGCTGTGAACTATAAGGGAGCAGATTTCTAGTAGTTCCCTGCATAAATCTAATTGTTCTCCTTCCTTCTTCTACCCAGGTCTCTCATACTCCATTCACTTCACACGTCTGGTGTGAGAGGAGACTTAGGTAACAACTATGCTGTATTTAATGCTAACCAAATGATACAACTGAAAACTTAGGAAGGAAAATAGCTGTTACCAGACTGCAGACAGATTTAATGAAACAGACATCAAACTTAAGGATATGTATAAAACAGCCATTCTTTACACATCTCAGTATCTCTGTTTTCTACACTCCAAAAAAAGGCATGGAAATAACCTTTAATCCCAACAAAATTTTTATGGCTGACTTTTTCCTTTAGCACATTGACATACCCCCTCAAGTCCTAAATGAAATAAAACACTACATTAAGAAAGCAAACTGGTAAATCACGAAAACCTCAATGCATTATTTGTGTAATCTAGTTTCTAATGCCTTAAGAAAAGCAACCTATTTACCTCATCTTCTGTGATGTCACCTTGTTTGTCTTTAATTTTATTAGCAATTGATTTTGATAACTCCACCATTTCCTTAGCCTGTCAAATGAAAAGTAAAGACTGAAAACAAATAGTCCCCAAAGTGTCTGCTAATAAAATAAATTTTTGAAACAGTATCATAATCGGTATGAATTTAATAGATGTAAATGATATATACCTTGATCATTAGCTTGCTGAGGTCTTCAAAGGCCTGGAATGAGAAATGAGTTTTTCTTGGAATCTGTCTAAAGAATTTAAAATGTTTCAAAGCAATGAAGCACCTTCTATTTTTCCCTATGATAAAAATTTATGAAATTTTCTTACAAATACCAATTTATTAATAAAATATTTATATAAGTAGTAATCAATCTACCTTATTCTAAAATTTCGGTTTAGCTAAGAAGCCATAAATTTTCCAAAACAAACTGCAAAAAAAAAAACACAACTTCAAGTTTTCAAAGAGAAAATTATCATTGATTAAACAATCAAAAGGTGACATAACTAATAGTTCAGAAAATTTTATTTACTGTTATTTCACACAAGTAAGAAAATCTGTCACTGGTTTTTCCTAAAATCATTTCCTGATAGGAAACCAAGAATCAAAGGCACTGCAAAGCTTTCCTGGTTAAAAATGGCAATACACAGCTGCAGGAATACTTCTTTAGGCACAACAATTTTGCCTTATATTAAAGCAGATGTGATTTAACTGAAACAGTAAGCCTCAGCCTCTGGATATTAAACACATTATACCTGTAGCTTCAGATGTGGTGGCTATCACAAAAGAAAAACTTTCAAATGCCACCAAAATGAATCTAAATAAAATCCATCAATTGTTTAATTTACTACAGCAAGTATCCACTTCAAAGGCCTTTGTAAACTTAATCAGACATATTTCTAATAAATTATTTCAAGTTACTGAAAATATACTGCCAGTGCAGAATATCTTGTCTAGTTAATGTGCACAGATGTTATTTTTAAAAACCAAATAAGCAACTTGTCATAAACTGAAAAATCGGTCTGCACAGTGTTCTGATACATATAGTGGTGGCTCTGATCTGCTTACGACCATCTGCAGGCAAGTATTCCCCACCTGCAAAGGATTTTGCCAGAAGAATAGTGTGTTGTGAATTCATATGGCCGACTCACTGAGGCTATTACTGAAAACAAAGGGGAATGTGCACACACCTAACAGGAATTTCCTCAGATAAACAAAAGGCTTAAACATTGGCTTCTTATCAGCAAGAGCCAGCAGATGCAGGAAACCCTTTGTGAGAAACTCTGGGCACCATCTCTGAAACTAAGTCAATTCTAACATTTAAATGGAGGGCAAATCACACACCAACCTAGTTTTCAAAAATAAAACACATGAACATTTTACTTTGGATATATAAAATATTAACAGATTTCTTTTACCCATGTAAAGAAAACTAATAAGACAACACTATTAAAATTCTACGTGGTAAATAATTTTATTCATTGTATTATATTTTTGCAGAAAAAATGCTAAAATAATAAAGTCCCCATAGAATACATAAATTAGCCCTTATTGCTTATAAATAGGCAATAAAAATATAGTAAATATTTTAGTACCTTGAAAGAGTTGTCTATAAAATATTTTAAGTAATTATAAAACACAAATAAAAGCTTCCTTACTGTTATTTCTATTATTATTCTAAAATTTGGAATTAGCCAACTATCAAAAACTGGGTGGAAAAACTACCTACAATAAAAACTAAAGCAAAATAGATGCATATACCCATTCTATTATTTTATCTGCCAGTTTACAGAACCTTCTATCCCTCCACCACACCCATAGTCAAATTGCCACTACAATTTTGAGAAAAATGGCATTTGTTTTAAAACCATAAGGTACCTTCTTAAGGTGAATTACAGCATTATTTCTTAGTGACTTTCAGTCATTATTTTGGTTATTAGTTTCGGTGACTATTAATACATTCTTGAATTTTCTGTTTCAGTGACTCCTGATTCTGTGCCTTTGCATATTCCATTCCTCCTGCCTGGATCCCTCTTATCCCTGCTGGTTATCTGCTAGCACCTGCTCATCTTTCAGGCTTTGACTTCCACATTCCTGCTGCTTATAAGCCTTCCCTGATGCCAACCAACATAGTGGCCATGCTGTATGTCCCTGCTGCAGCCTGTACTTTATCCTCACCAGGAAATTCTCCCATGGTAGACAATGCCTCTTTGCCTGCCTATGTGTGGTGCCTCACCACAGTACCGACAGCCTCTGATGCAGGGCCCGGCACAGAGTAGAGAGAATGACTTCCTGATGAATAAATCAATGATCTGCGTGATAGAGCACAATGCTTGGGTAGAATCCTCTGAGCTATGGGACTCCATGAAAATCAGGCAGAAATAGAATAACTTAATTCATAAATTAAGAAAAACATTATTTTGAATATAACACTAAGTTATTATGGCAGCAATCAAAAAAAGGAATACAAATAATGCAAAATTAGTTCACTGCTCCATGCCATCTCTGAAAGTGGCAAAACAAAGATGATGACGATGGGCATTGCTGAAAAAGGACAGAAACAGCACCTTCTGGGTGGCGATGCTGCATATTGTCAGCACCTGCAAACAACCTGCAAACTAGGAGACCTGTGTTCTCATCTGCCTGGTTCCAAATCCAGTCACTTGCTCTGAGACAAACACCTTCTCTGGATAATAAGAACCCTTCTAATGCTAAAATGGTGGAATTTTATGGGAATAGAGGACTCTGAGGAGATGATGACTGTGGCAGCATAGTTTCTGAATTTCTCAAAATCACAACATAAAAATGAAGGATTCAGAGGAGATAGTGACTGTGGAATTTACCTTACAAGCTATCATAAAAAACTAAAGAATTACTTTATAGCATCATTTCATAAAAATTCAAGACCATTTTTATATAAACATGGAAAAACCAATGATATGGTTAGATGTATTAACTAATTACAGAATTTAATGCATAACTAGTTTTCCTAACTAGAGTTCTTTTCCTGTCACTTGAATTTTCTCATATATGAGGAGCCTTCAGAAACACTGTAATGTACATGCTTAGGGTTGTCTCCTCATGGAAGTGGTGGGCTGACTGGTTTGAGCCATTCTTACCGTGTCTGGTGTCCAAGTGGTCATAAGCATAAAACTGTGGTGTCTGGCCAGGGACAGAGGCCACAGGACACCATTTTTTCTCTCAGCTAGCTCAGCCAAACTTCCAAAATAATGATACAGAGGACCTTGAGCTCATTAGGAATATCCTCCAATCAATTCCATCTAGACTTTAAAATTTACACACAACATTCTGATGTTTTCTAACAAAAAACAAATTTGTGTTTTTTATTTCTTTTCAGAAAAAGCTTTTAAAACTTGTTTCGGTTAAACTCTGCCTACCCAAGGCAGATTTGTTAAAGGGAATAAGAGGCTATGTAGCTTCAGGCAAACTATTAATAAATATACTCCAAATTATACAAAGAAATTAGTCACAGATGTATCCAAATGAACAGATGCAAATGGCTGAAAAAGATGGCGAACCAGAACTTGTTTAAGAGTTACCTCAGAAATGTTTTTGTCAGTTTCTTTTCTTTTTTCTTCCAGTTTCCTTTCAATACCCACAATTCCTACAGCCCTTATTCTTCCTGGCTAGAAAAAAAGCAGAAAATAAAACACACAAAATAGGAAGGAAACAAAATCTTTTGTAACCCACTCCATTGTGTTTTCAATGGCGGGAAAGGACTCACAAAGAACCAAAGAAAAATAGCATACAATTACATCGAGCTTCCTTTGAAAACATTTGTTTGGTTTTTGCTATATGTAATGATCTTCAAATCATTAAAGAAAAACCAAATACATAATAAATGGCATATTTACTTTGCATTTTAGATGTAAATTAAATTTTCTATTCTTTTTCATTCTTTGGCAAGGTATTATGCATCACATACTTAATAGGGCCTCAAATTTACAGAAAATCATAGTTAAAAATTCTGGTACTTAACAGTTATTATCCAAGCTACTTTCACACATTTGAGTGCCTGTCTATACTTGGCGATTAATTTAGACCAGCCTGGAAAACATCACCTTGCTGTACTGTTTATTTTCTCAAATGCCACACTAATTATGAAGAACAGAATGCAATGAGTAAAATCTAACTTCTACCACCTTCGAAATTGCTCTGGTAAGTACTCATTTATATTACTAAGTGTCTGCTGTCTTTAGAGCACTAAATTAGGTGCTATGAAAATAAATTTTTTATCAGAATACCATTACAGTATTTTGTTTTTGACAAGTTCTATAATCACAATCTTTTTCTTACTGAAGATATAAGTACAGAGTTGAAAATACAGATGAGCAAACAGTTTAAAAAATACCTGGGATCCTCTATTTGTTTGTAATGACTGGGAAACTGGCACATTCTCCCATCTTCTCTGTGTCATTTCCTCTGATAAACGCCTGTAAAACTGTTATGCAAGTACACACATTTTAAATGAGTCACTCAGGTTGTGGCACCCTCACACAAATCATTACTTAACATTTCTTTAGTTTGAGGGTCCGTTCGGTCATTCGCAACAAGCCTAGAATTCTCAGAGACATCAAAGGAAATCAGAGGAAGTTCTTTTCTTGGATCAACTTCAGAAAGCACAAAGGAAAAAAAAAAGAAGGAATTGACCTTCTATAGAAAGTGGACTATTCTCAACAAAGAGATGAGTGACAATGAAATAAACAGACTTACTTTAAACAATCCTGTATACGTGGATTGTTTTCAATCTACAGTGGAACAAACATAGTACCAGGAAAAACATACCACTGTTTTCCATGAAGGAAGTAGAGAATAATTTGTCTAGTTAAAATCCGAAGCCAAAATGTAGGGCCAAAACATGCCCATGCCCACAAAAAATCAAATATATTTTTCAACTACAGTGAGAATGACTCAGTCAGTCACTCATATTTGTTTAGTGACTACTGTGTGAAGAACACTGGGTGAGGTACTATAGAAAACAAAACATATATAATTTATTATATTGATGGGGAGAATAAAAACACACTTCTAAGTACATTAAGAATAGATGTATAGCAACTTATTAATCAGAACATATAAAATATTATTAATATGTTACACTGCAGAATAAGTACTTTAATGACTACAATTATATGGAGTTAAGATAAACTGCTTGATTTAAGTTCACCAAACTTTCAGATACTGAGGTAGTTTAACATTTCACGGCATTTATACTCTGTCCCTTTAATCTAACTATACCATTGAAAATTTTACTTGTAGCCAAATATTTAACAGCATGATTTAGCATATTTCCAGCCTCTGCTCCCTCTCTGTGACGACATCCTGCTTTCCAATCCCACTGAACCTAAACTTCATATTCTCCATTCTCTGAAAAGTCTTAAGATATAATAAAAATTTTACTGTAAAAACATGGTGAAACCTGGTATATTGTATAATAATGCCTTCCATGATATTAACAAATCACAAGAAAAATACACACACACACCCCTTTCTAGCACAATTTTATTCATGTAGAAACTTACCTCAATCTGGCCATGTTCTTTGAAGGAGAGTTTGATGTAGGAGTTCCTACTATTCTGGAATGGGCCAGGTTCTTTGTTGGGAGGAGCTGTGTGAAGATGAACCACTATTTTGGCACTGAAGAAAGAGCAAATATGGTGTATTTAATTGCCTTAAAAAATCACTAATTCGATTTTCATAATTTTTAATATATCTCAAATCACTCTCAAAAAATGCATGCAGAAACAAAGAATACCCTGAAAAGCATCCTTTTTTAAAGTTTGTATTAATTCACTATTAATGAAGCTTTCAAAAACATCTCTTAAGCTATGAACCAAAAAGTATGAAGTTACTAACTCTATAGATTAAATTAAAATGTTGTTTAGAAAATATGTGCCAAATAAATTTGCAAAATTCTGAGTAGTTTATGATGAGGGTTTTCCATCTACAATCATCCCCAAAGGTTATAAGAGGACCTATATTACTGCCAAAGCATACTACCTAACTCAATTTGAAAACAAAATGTGAAAACTTATCTGTAAAACTGGCCAGCTGATATTTTATTAAAACTCCATCCAAAACTAACATTTTACAGCGTCATTTGTTGGAAAATGCCACTCAATCAACAGTATGATGTAGAAAGATACCCAATAACAAAAACAATTCTCAAATACTGCTGCTCTAGGAACACAAACTACCATTATCTTTATGACTATGATTATCTTCTATGCTATTAAAAATATCACTATATTTGTTCAGCTTTGTAAGTCTGTTTTCCTCTTTTTATCTAAGCTGCTCAATAAGCACTCTTCTATAAAGATTAGGGAAACTAAAAACTCATAGTCAATATATCCTGGACACCTATCTTAGAGCTTTTTCTCTATGATCACATTATAGGTACACATCTGTTACTCAATTTTACTTTTCTGTGTGCCCATACGGTTGCCTAAATACCACTATAGAACTGAAAAACCTGGTGTTGGGCCTCCTCTGCTTAATGAATCCTCTGGTAGTGACCTGGGGCCACCCTTGTGAGCACTATTCTATTCCCTTGTGGTGAACATCTTTAAGTGAAGTGAACAAATAACCTGCATGAGCAGAGTCATAGGACTGTCTGAAATAAACCTTCAAGTAGAGCAACAAAACTATGACAATTATGATAGGGTGGCTGAGCACAAGCATTTCACAATCTTTGAAGCTAAAAAACCTCAACCCTACTATCAGATTCTGTCAAAGGACACCCAATGAAAAGCTAAGAGACTATGATACAAATAAAGGTTAAAAATTTCAAAGTAAGCATAAAAAATTCATGCCACATTTTTCATATATTCTTTTATTGAGTCATTCACTATATTTCATCAAATTAAAAATCTATGAAATGAAAGACCTTGAGTTCACAGACATTAAAAGGTCAACAAATACACATTTTTAAATCAATGCAATATGATAACTCTTTGAGGGGCTGGGAACTAAAGAGAATATTGGAGAAACGTTAACTTGGCATATTACTGAATTCATCCTCACTAGAAATGTTTAAAAAATAAGACCACTAATGTGAAGGCAAATATTTTAAATATTTTTGTTACAGAGTTCAGGTTTCCTTGGAACACAACAGAGGAGAATGCAAATGATCTGCAACAACCTTAAAGTTTACTTTCCAGAACTTGATAAGTGGGAGTTTACTTTCCAGAACTTGATAAATGGGAGAAAAATGACAAGGGGGAAAATATACATTATAGGAGCAATCCACTCTTAAAAATCTATGGCTTATTAATCTATTCAAAATTTGTTAGTTTCTCTTATGTCAAAGAAGCAGTATTTTATGGTAGCTATAACATTATGATTAAGGCATACATTGCATGTCCAGTGAAGTTCAACATTGTTTAACCTCTGTTGAACTCTCTAATTATGCTATACCTAAAGATGAGCCTACATGAGAAAAAAAAATTCCATGCCAAAAATATTTGTTCGTAAGTCTCCTCAATTACATGTACTTAAAATATAATGCCAAGTTTTTGGTACATTTGAGTAAACAGGAACATTTGAACTTATACCTTTACACCAGGGTGGCCACATCTCCTGGTTTGCCTGGGACAGTCCCATTTATGCTCATTACCCTGTTTTAATTGTTCATTGTATCTCCTATTCTTCTTATAAATGTCCCATTATGCACAATAACTATTATACTATTTAATCCTGATATCTGAACAAGTTGAACTTGAGAAACAAACTTAATGACCAGCTAGAAACAGGAGCAAAGTCAGTTATTTTTCTCAGATGGGTTATTTCTGATTTTAAGTATGAAATGACAGGTATACAGACATGAAAACAAAGTGTCTGTGGAAATATATACAATGATAGCCGGGCCACAATTCTTTATTATGTGCCATGTACAATGATACAAGGATATTATAGCAAACCTTTGTACTTTATTCCTGCTTTAAGAATGACTTTATACATCAATAAGTCTGAGGTAGGACCACACCTTAGTGGACCTCCTGACCAAAACAGCAGGACAGGAAATATTTTTTCTAAGTAAAGACTGTATTATATAGACCTCACCTCTTTCCAATTCCAGCTGCCTGTTCTTCAATCAACACAATTTGGGAAAGAGGAATGGCCATGCAGCACTCCTAGGAGGAAATGAATAGAAAACAAGATCCATAACACTTGTCAGAAATCCTTGTTTTATAGCTTTAGAGTGCCATATACCCTAATAATGAAAATAATGAAAAATGATATTATTTTATTCCTTTAATGAACTTTAGGAAAGATTAAATAAAAACAATATGCTGGTGGCATTTTGCTGTATAGAAGAACATAAGAGGTTTAAAAGCAGCTGTAACTACTTTTGTTTTTATATTAGGTGCATGTTCTAAAAGAAATATTTGTATGAAAACTTTTTACATGTAATATTTTCTTATATGGAAAGCAAAAAATTAAACCTTCATCAAAACAATTTTAAGGAGTATAGGTGATTTTTCATCTTCTTTATAATTTTCCATACTTCATCCATAAACACAAATAAAATTAGTTTTGAACAGAAAATATTGAAATAGTTTCAATATTTATTAGTACATTTAATTTTAAAAACTATTATACATGAACAGCATGTAATAGGTCTCAGGATTTCTCCAAATGGGTCTCTTTATATGATAATCAAAAATGATACTAAGATTAATTAATCAACATATAGTTTAATAACCAACACACCCACCCCAACCTTCCCCAAAAGATTTCTTTCCTGAATATACATTACTTTTAAAAGAATTAGACAACATTAATAGGCATGCATTATCAACGGTGGCAATATCAGACTTAGGGGACAAAAATTAGTTCCCGGGGAGCAAAAAGGTCAGATATTGCAATGGTTAACATACTTTCAAGGGCCACAGTATAGTATATATTAATAGTTTATTTGTGGTATTACAATTTCATGAAGGGGGAGCAATTAGGAAAATAAAAACATAGATGAGATAGCTATCTAACCAGCAACACTGAGATTAATGTATATATACTTGCAAGTAGAAGCTCTTCAGAATAAAGATATCAGCTCTATATACATGAAACTTTCTCTTCCTGAAAAAATTGGGGGGGGGGAGGGACTTCTCCTCTTGCTGACTTAGAAGCAGTAATACCTAGCAATATCTCAATATCTGGGTAAAAGTACGCACTTCATGGCAGACCTATCCTCCTGATTCTCAACAACAACATGGGAGAAGCAGTAGTTTCAAGGACACAGGAGCCCTTTTTAAAGACCTCTCACAACTGATGAGAGAATTATTCCTGTTACACACGTGACATTCAGGTATGGAGTAGGATTTGACTGGCATTTGCAAAACAGGAGTCTCCATGATTCCCCATCCAGTA
Source organism: Indri indri (assembly GCA_004363605.1). Lineage (NCBI taxonomy): Eukaryota > Metazoa > Chordata > Mammalia > Primates > Indriidae > Indri > Indri indri. Next base: position 5,498 of record RJWJ010013614.1, on the reverse strand, counting down.
ACTACACAGACTCTTCTGGAGCTGAATAAGGGACAACACCCTAACTCCTATCTCTGTACTCCATTCAGAGAAATCATATGGGACACACTTTTTGATATTTTGAAAAGGAAAATTTATTACATCCATTTATAGTTTTGCCAAAAAAGAAAAACTTCAGTGATTTAAAATCTACATCAGAACCAGGCACAGTGGCCCACACCTATAGTTCCAGCTACTCAGGAGGCTCAGGCAGGAGGATCACTTGAGCCCAGGAGTTCAAGGATATATCGCCCTATGATTGTATCTATGGATAGCCACTGCACTCCAGCCTGGGCAACATAGTGAGACCCTGTCTGTATAAGTAAATAAATAAACAAACGAACAAACCTACAACAGATGCAAAAAACTGTATCTTACATGATTTTTATGATCTCTCCAAATCAGTCGATGTGTACTAAGAAGGAGTGTCCCAGCATCGAATTTTATCTAAAAAGATAAGATCATCATAAAATATTAATAACATGTCACTCAATGTGTTCCAGATTTTCATCCTCATGAATTTTATAATACTAAGCCAATCATATAAGTAGACATTTTACTTTTAGAACAGGCTTATCACCAATCAAAGAGAAGCAATGCTACATACTTCATAAGCTATATATATAGCCTTGATAGAATCAGGAAAAAAGTGCAAACAACTGAGATGTGTAACAATAGAGGACTGCTAAAATAAAGTATAATAAATCCGTACTATACAATTCATGCAGAGGTCAGAAAGAATGATGAGGTAGAACTGTATAGACTATTACAGAAGTCTAAGACATCAAGTTAGTGGGAAAAAGAGCAATTTAGAGCATATCATATATGTCGTGTGTGTGTATGTGTGCATATACACACATGAATAGTAGAAAAAGCTCTAAAAGGAACACACACTTACCTGTTAATAATCATTATCTCAGAGAAAGTGAGAGGGAATGGGTGGAAGGGAAGTAAAGAGCCTGTTTTTAACTCTACACTTCACTAGAACATGAATTCATGTATAACACTCACATAACTTTTTTTAATAAGAAGAGTATCCAGAAATAGACACAAACATATACAAAAATAAATATGCATGGAGACTCAATCAATGGCACTGGAACAACTGCGTTGCCAGGTAGGAAAAAAAAACCCATAAAGTTGGATTTATACCCATTGTATTGCACCAAAATGAATCTAGATGGATCAAATATTTGAGTAAAAAAAAGAAAAAGGAAAAAATTATAAAAGCACTAGAGAAAAATCATGAGAGAATTTTTTTAAATGATCTCAGAATGGAGAAGGCCTTTCTAAGAAGGCATTACACCCATTAGTATTAGAGGAAAACACTGATAATTCAACTCCACACATCATATACAAATTTTTCATGAAAAAACCAACCAAGGTCAAAGACAAAAGACAGATGGCAGACTGAGAAAAATAAATGCAACTCACATCAGCAATGAAGGGCTAATTTCCTTAATATATAAAGCACTTTCACAAATCAGTGAGAAAACATCCTATAATCCACTAGAGAAATGGACAAAGACTATGCACAGAAAGTTCACAGAAAAGGAACTACAGTTGATTCAAACACGTTAATAGATGCCTGACCTCCCTAATAGTAAGAGAAAACCAATTAAGAGAACATTAAGATACCCCTTTTCATCCACAAGATTGGCAGAGGTCCAAAAGTTTGATAACATTGTGTTGGTGAGGCTGGGAAAACAGGCATTCTTATCCATTGCTGGAGTGACAAATTCTGTAGAGGGCTATTTGTTAATATCTATCAAAATTACAAATACACACATCCTTTGAACCAAGGGTACTTGGTACTTCCAGGAATTTATCCCAAAGATAAATTCACACATGCAACACGATATAGTACTGGGTTATTCATTGCTGTTTGTAAAAGCTAAAGACAGGAACCGATTCAAATGTCCATCAACAGGGAAATGTACACCCATGCAATGGATTACTGGGCAGTCATTAAAAGGAATATGGAGAATCTTTATGTATTTATACTGTATTTGATAAGCTCTGAGATACCAGTGATTTCCTGATTTCAAAATTGTTAAAATGTGGGGGGAAAAAAGTACGCTTAGAATTGATGAAATATGGTATATTCTCCGGATACATTATTAGGTGAAAAAAGCAGGTTCAGAACAGTATGCAGAGCATATTACAAATTTATATTTTAAAATGGAAAAAACAATATATTTCACACAAATACCTACATATAACGCAGATACATAGCTCTCTCACTAGTGACCTCTGAGGAAGAATTGGATGATGAAGAGGCAAGCATGGGAAGATTTTATACTCCATTATGGACTGCATGTTGGTGTCCCCCCTAAATTCGTATGTTGAAGCCTGGACCTCCAATGTGATGGCATTTGGAGATGGGGCTTTTGGGAAGTGATCAGGTTTAGATGAGGTAGTGAGGTGGGGTCCTCATGATGGGATTAGTATCCTCATAAGAAGAGGAAGAAGCATGAAGGCTTTCCCTCCATTAGCACACACTGAGAAAAGACCATGTGAGCACACAGTGAAATGGCAGCCATCTGTAAGCCAGGAAGAGGCTCCTCACCAAGAACCAAATCTGCCAGCGCCTTGACCTTGGACTTCCCAGCCTCCAAAACTATGAGAAATAAATGCCTGTTTTTTAAGCTGCCCAGGCTAGAGCATTTGTCGTAACAGCTAAGTTAAGATATGCTCTTTGGGATTTGGGAACTGTAACACCTATTCAAACTATAAATTTAAGAATGTTTTTTAAAACTACAATACAGTTATAAAAAAATGCCAGCTAGGGCTTCAGAACCAAATCTTTTAACTCTCATGATTTGTTATGATGTCCTGAAAATTATATAAATAAGCGAATTTTAGAGTTGGAATCCAAGAGATGAATTAAACCCCTTCATTTCTGTTAAAAGCATGAAATATATCAGAACCTTCTATTAACTCTAATTACTAGAGAGTAGAATCTACAGTAAGTAGGACTTGCTTGTATCCTTTCCAGGAATATTCAGTTATTTTAAAAGTTACAAGGCTGGTCCCATTTACAACACAAACTCTAAGGAAAGCATTTGAGTGAGGGTCCAGTTTATTAAAAATAATAATGAAATTCTTTAGAGTTTAAAATAATGTGGTTAAAAATGTTTGTCAAGTAAATAACCAACTGGAGTATTATTATGTATCATTCTTAAATAAAAATAATCATAAAGTATGCGTGCAGTTGACAATACAAGAGACTCGTGATATTAATATACAGTAGGAAAAATCCAAGTTTCTAAACAGTATATATAGCATGATTATACACACTGAGAATATGTCAAAGGTAATTGTTTAGGGGGAGTAGGATTACTGATTATTTCACATTTCTTCTTTTGGCTTATCCCTATTTAACAACTTTATTATCTGTCTAATAAAATAAGAAATTTGTCAGAAATATATATAACTTCATGTAATCTGAAATGTATATATTATTTTTTGTTACAGCAAACATACACAGGAACATGTGTAAAAAAATCCTTGCTTAATAAATAACCAACACACTTTTAGACATATATTTTTAAAAAGTGTTTTCTAAGAGTAAGGTCTGACTGTATTATTAATGTTTTAATATTATTAACTATTAAATACTGATATGGTTTATCAACTTTAAGGATAAGAGGCCCGAAGAACCATTTAGTCTAAGTACACTTTGTGAAAGACTGTTCTGCCAAGACGCTTCGACACATCAGAGAAGAGGCCCTGTGAGTTCCATGATTTCCTCTGAATCAGAAGTAAAATGGAGGTACTCAAAGCACTTGATACAGTCTGGCTTCAAATGTTTTGGTTAATCTCATTTATGCAAAACCAAATAACCGAGTTTAAGATATTTTTTAAATCTCTTTTTTGCCAGTGAGTAAACTTCCCTTTTCCAAAAGCAAATACTTTATTAACTTGAGAGTACATGATGCTGCATTAGAACATGATAGTTCCAATTAAGAAACTTTGCATTTTCTCTTATTGAAATCCAAGCATATGGATGTTAATTTAAAGCTCAGGCCAGAATATGTTCCATAGCTACATCAATTAACAATGCGCAAATGTAAAATGTTGCTACCCTAAGTGAAGAAATTGTGCAATAGTTTCCTTCAGGGATTTCGACGGATTATGATCTAAAGCTGATAAACAAGTTTAGGCTGGTTTGCTTCTACTACTCAGAGCTAGAATAATTTCAACTACTTAAAAGTTGATCTAAGGCACTCACTGAAAAGCTCTCGCCATGTTTTTTTATTTACAATTTTTTCTGTTATAAAAGTAATACATGTTCATTGTTGAAAATCTGGAAAATATTTAAAGAAAAGTCTGAAAAAGAAAATGAAATCACTCATAATCACAGCAGCAAGAGTGTATGTTTTCTATATACACACATACATGCATAATCTCTAAACAAAATATTTATAGTTTTATAACTATAGACAGTTATAAAATATAGTTAGCAGCCTATCTTTAGCAATTCCTCATGCCAATTAGGGCATGCCACAATTTAGTAATAATTACCAATTTCTATGGTGGACATTCAGATTGCTTCCAATTTTCTCCTATACATAATAATATTAGATATAATATATAAGAATGCTGAGATAAGCATTCTTATATACAATATCTTTATGCATCTCTGATTATTTCCCAGGGGTAAATTCCTAAAAGTGAAATAGTTAGCTGGAAGAGAATAAGCATTTTCTAAATCTTCTGGTATATGGTGCCAACTCGATACTTTACACATTACTAACCTTCTTACATTATTTTTTAAGTTAGCTGAAGCTATGGAACCATCTGTGAATTCAAACAAATGACCTGTCTACCTTACTTAAGAAAACAACACATTATCCCGTCATCATGGGGCCATGAAAACTGTGCCTGTATAAACAAGCAAACATTCATTTATTCATGAGAGGCACTTGGGCACTGGAAAGAGCACAGTCCATTGGATCTGGTTTGGAATTCTAGCTCCACCCATTACTAGCTGTATGACCTTGGACAGCTCACAGTTTTCTTAATGTTCAACGGTGGGTCTCAGTTCCCTTATCCTTGGGAGGATTAGCTATATTTAACATTTCATCAAGAGTGGCACTGATGACCACCATATTTTGAAGTGCTGAGCACCAGCAACAAAGCAGGGGCTTTGGGAGTCTGAGCAATAGAGATTTAAATACTATCTCCCTCTGTGGATCTTAGACAAGTCACTGTATCTCTGAGCATTATTTTCTCATTCAGTAAAATACCTCACATTTCTGTTGAGAGGATTAAATGAGATCATATACACAGCTCCTGGCACACAGTAGGTATTTTAATTATTCGGGTTTTTTCAAATGTGTCTCACATCCACAACAAGCCAGAAGACACAAGGATGAGTAAGGCACACTCTCCACCCTCCAGGAGCATCTAACTGGTCTAGAAGACAGCCATGTGCACGCTTGCCTGGGGAACCTGTGGAGGCTGCTATGAAGGCT
>RJWJ010013613.1:0-39542 GCA_004363605.1 Indri indri | reverse complement strand
ATCTGCAGCCCAGACCTAAGAGGAGGACAGCTGCTGACACCAAGGGGCCGGCGAATGGACACTAAGGAAACTCTTCTGACTATCTTTGTTAGCAAACTCTCAGCCTTCATAGATAGCACTATGTTCAAGGGTGAGTGAACAGGATAAAGAATAGGCCTGTGAAAAGTTACCACAGTGTAATGATGGGGGGAAGAGTAGCCCTAAAGATTAAGAAAATTATTACTTTTTAAAGTTTTTGTTTAAAATTTTTTTTCCTTTTTTTTTCCCCCACCCGCTAATTTTTTTTTTTTTTTTTTTAAGAGATGGTCTCACTCTGTCAGCCAAGCTAGAGTGCAGTGGCATGGTCATAGCACACTGCAGCCTCGAACTCCTGGGCTCAAGTGATCCTCTTGCCTCAGCCTCCCAAGTAGCTAGGACTACAGATGTGCACCACCACACCCTAATTTTTCTTATTTTTCTAGAGATGGGGTCTTGCTATGTTGCTCAGGCTGGTCTTGAACTCTTGGCCTCAAGTGATCCTCCTGCCTCGGCCCCCCAAAGTGCTAGGATTACAGGCATGAGCCACTGTACCTGGGAGAAAATTATTTTTTATAAGAAACTGAAGAATCTTGTAGAAGAGACATGCTTTGTGTACTCAGAAGAGGTGAAGAAATGTTTCTTTGTGCAGCAGGAATAGGACTCTGTAATAAAAGGGAAGATTTCATAAAGAGTGATGGAGGAAATAAGAAAGCACTGCTTGAAAACCCGAGATGCATTAACAGAATTAAAATCATGGTGAATGCAGAAGCAGGATTCAACTCAGAGTGCCAGAAGCTTCCACACAATTTCTTGATTCACCTTGGTCTGCAGATCCTTTTTACCATTGTAAACTCTAGTCTTTTCAATTTGAAACTCATTCCACATGGCACAGAACAGTAGCAAATTGCAAGTAATGGAGTGTGCTTTTGTAAAATTCAACTCATTAAAGAGCTTAGCTATGTTCTTATAGTAAGCCCCCATCATGTTGCCTTTTTTCTGGTGTAATGCCAAAACCGTCATCAGAATTATTTGTAGTTGCCTAGTATAGTTTGAGACTGATAGTTGCCCGCAGTACCTGTTTCTATTCTTTGCCTAGTAACAGGGTCTCTGATGTTTACTTGGGTATATGGCCTCCTAGAAAATATATTGCATTCCTTAGCTTTTCTTGCAGCTGGCCAGTGGAACTCTCATGTTCATCTTCTGGAAAGTATCCTTGAAGGGAAGGAGCATGCCCTTTCACCTGCTGTCTGGAATGTGGACATTACAGCTAGTGCTCAGCGTCTGTCTTGGACCACAAAGAAGAAACCATGTACAGACAGTAATAGAGAAACACAAGGTGGAAGGAGCCAAGTTCCTGATCTTGCAGAGTGCCCTGGTAGCCCTGGGCTGTCTCCCTCTGCACACCTTTCATGTTTGAGACAGATATTATCTAAGCCACTATTCTTGGTGTTTTCTGTCATGTGTAGCCAAATCGAATCCTAATGATACACCTGGTAGTGTGGTTTTTTTTGTTTTTGTTCTGTTTTGAAACAGTCTTGCTCTGTTGCCCGGTAGAGTGCCGTGGCATCAGCTTAGCTCACAGCAACCTCAAACTCCTGGGCTCAAGCGATCCTCCTGCCTCAGCCTCCCGAGTAGCTAGGACTACAGGCATGCACCACTATGCCCGGCTAATTTTTTTTTTTTTCAGTTGCCCAGCCAAATTTCTTTATATATTTTAGTAGAGACAGGGTCTCACTCTTGCTCAGGCTGGCCTCGAACTCTTGGCCTCAAGCAATCCTCCTGCCTCGGCCTCCCGGAGTGCTAGGATTACAGGCGTGAGCCACTGTCCCTGGCCCAGGTAGTGTGGTTTTAAGAGCTTCCCAGCATGCTTGCACTACTTGCAGAATCTCATGCTCCATCTTTTTCTGGCCTTGAAACCTGCCTTCCTAACGTCCAGGTGTACATTTTGACTATGCCAGTCATTTCTTCCCTAGTTTTCATGAATTATAAAGCAATGGTGTTATTTTTCAACCCAGGTTCCTGACATTTCTATTTTCTAGCCAGTTCTTCTTTCTTATGCACCAGAAACAGTCCAGAATACACCTCTGCCTTTCTGTACAGTTTTAGAGCTCCTTTGAAGGGCTTGTGTCCAGGTAAGCAGGCTCTTCCCTTCCATGTCACCGTTAGCTCAATGCCTCTCATTCTTGTATCTGCAGGTCCGGGTAGACTATTCACAGCTCCTAAGTGGGATCATCTGCACAGTTGCCTACTTGCCATTACAACACTCAGATCTCTATTTTTCTTCAGAGAGCTGGTTTGAGGTGACTGGCTCATATTTAAATTTGCCTTTTCTCCCTCCAAATCTCTGTGATAGGATGACAACATAAACACAAAACAGATACAATGTCCCAAGAAGTCACGCAAATACCATTTGTGAGTCATATCTCTTATTCCCTGTTTGAGATTAGGGCTAGGATGAATATTAGTCATCAGATGTGATGAGTGTGCTGGCTGTGTCTGTGAGTGTTGGCCTCACCAGTGACCCGTCTGAGCCTGAGCAGCCCCTCCCATGGCTTTCTCCAGGAAGCTGAGCCTGCCTGCTCTTCAGGGTAGACTGGAGATTGGCACCTAGCCAGCAAGCCCTGCAGGGGTGATCTGGAAGGACTTTTCCAGTAGAGCCATGCAGCACTCTAGGTTGGCTCCCTCTGGAGAGGATGGGTACATGGGAGCTGGAGGAGTATGGAGAGTAGACACTGGGAAAAACAGAAATGTTGAGGAAGGTGGAGAGATGAGCAGTCTCCGTGAAGGAGACTGGTTGATCCCTAGAACTCTTCCCTACCCCAGGCTTATTCTACATCTATTGTTAGATTCTAAGCCTTTCTCAACCTGGGTTCCACAAGAAAATTAGGCCCAAAGGCAGGGGTGGGCAAAGGAAAACACAATCATGCCTGTTCATTTGTGTATTATGTGTGGCTGCTTTTGTGCTACAATGGTAGAGTTGAATAGTTGTGACAGAGTCCTGTGGCCTGTAAAACCTAAAATATTTACTCTCTGGTCCTTTACAGAAAAAGTTTGTAAAGACTGAGGCATCCATTGTGTATGGTGAATCTCTTTTATGCCTCTGGAATGGTTATGTTATGTACCGTCTTTGGGAGAATTGAGAAATAGTCACACAAATCATTTTTTGTGTTCTGTGATTCAGAAGTGATTCTATTTCTTGAACTAACAGAGCTGAAGCAAATGTGGGCTGGTCTCTGTCCCATCCTGGACACATTCTCCAGGAGGCCAGCACACTTCTCACTTGACAGTGTGGTGGTCTGGGCATGCTTCTCTCCATTCCCCTCCTTCTGAGCTTCCTCTCCAACATGGGTCTTTTTCCTCTGGGTCTGAGGCTGAGTTCCTTCCTCCTCCGGTTGTTACTGAAAGTTCAGCACTTGTCCCCGAGGCCATATCAGAAGAATGAGGACATGTGGTGTGAGGAGAAGGAAAGAGAGGAAAGAGAAGTTTATTAATTTGCTGGCAAATGAGGACGGGAAACTCTCATCTTAAAGTACCATCATCCTATCTATAAGCAGAAACACAGAGCTTTTAAAAGGAGGTTTCAGCTTGTGGCTATTGCTGTTCAACCCCATCTCTGTGGAGACAATCTTGTGACTTCTGCCTGGACAGGTCCATTGAGCCATCTCTTGTGGTATAGAAAACAGAACACTCCCCTGCCCTTCTGACCACTGGCCTCGGGCAGGGATGCAGGTTTTAATTTCCAAGGTGGTTGGGGGAGCTTGTAGAACTTTTTACCCTTTGCAATCCATTCCTTCTTTTACACTGAGCCGCCTGGCTCCTCTTCTCCAGAGTCCCGCTTTCTTCCCCCGGTGTAGGACGAGTTCACCGCTCCTGCATATGTCCAGTGGAACACGTTCTTTTCCTTCTCCTACTCTTCTGTGTCACATTTATTTGTGCCCTCTCTGACTTCCGGCTGTATTTTCGTTCCCTGTGGTCTTGCTGCTTCTCCAGAAGGGTTGAATTCGTTCTGCGCGGGAGCCTCGCCCTCCTTGGCGGCTTCGGTGGAGCAGCGTCTTGTACTCTTCTTGACCGGTCCTCCAGCCTTAACCTTGATAGCAAGTGTTGATTCTCTTTTCGACTAATAACAAAATCTTGAATTTTCTAGTTTTGGACTTTTTTTCTTGTTAATTTAGCTTCCACTTTGCCTAGGAACTCTTCATTCTTTGTGTTGTTTAGAATACAGTGAAGAACCAGCCTTTGGGCTCCTTCATCCCCACCGTAAGCACAGCCCTCACCTTGCGCTAATACTCGTAAACTCGAGTTTCCGTTTGGAAGGAGGAGACAAATAACTCCTTTCACTTAAGCACAAAGCAGGGAAAATATTCCGCCTGAAACACAGTAGGTTAACAAAGACCAGCACAAGCAAGTGCACATCATCTCAGCTGTTGCACTCCTGCTCTGTGATTGTTACAGTTATCACAGTCCACTCATTAGGAGTGTGTCCCCGAAAGAGAGATCAAGTAGCCAAGAAGGTGAATCCAGAGTATAAAGGGGATCCTTTGCTCTTCCTTCTACCCCTCTTCTAATTTTAATTGCTCTACCAAAATTGTTTAAGTATATTTGTATTTTAAGAATTATTTTTATATTTATTTAAATTTTTTTTTTAAGGTCTATCAGATCATCAGAACTCTCAGAAAACACAGTTATTGTTGGTGTAGTGCGCAGGTAAGCTTTAATTTTTCTTTTTTTTGATGTTGAAATTCAGGGGTCAGCGGTAATGCTTGCTCTTAACAGATGGCCACACAATAGCCTGCATGGTATGACAAGTGTGCCCCTTTGTAGTTTGGACTTTTGTTCTTTATTCTTTCTTATTTTATTTCATTTCTCGAGTTCCTAGAGGGACTTTCTGCTCTCATGCTGGGCTTTGTGATTTTGAACTGCCTTTCACTTTACAAACAGGCAATCCACGAGAGAACTCTGCTCCTGAAAGTATGAGGGTTTTCCAGGGCTGTCTTCCTAGGGCCTTCTAATTCCAAATATCTTGGAGGATTTGAATTACACATAAATGGGGGGAATCTTATATTTCATCCTTAAATTGGGGGTAAGGAAAGAAGAAAAATGTATAAGAAGGAGGGCAAGTATTCAAATAAATGCTATCTAGCTTATATATTTTTATAGATAGAAAAAATGTTTCTGTGTCCTTTATACTTTTTTTCTTGAGCTATATGGGGAAAGGGGATTTTTAAAAAAAATAAACTGGAAGTAGAAGAAAACAGAGAATTTAACTTAGTTTAAATTAAAATTTTTACGTATTAAGTAAATATATGGACGCTCCTGGATTCTGTCTACTAATGTAATCTCTGTATTTCAAGTATTATAATATACACTGCCAAAAAGCTAAGTATCAAATTGAAACAGTAAACAGTTTTCAACTGTATACTTTAAATTTTTATATTAATCTGATTTATCTAAAGGTATTCATTATGTGACAAAGTATATTTAAATTAGCATGTAGTAAAAGAGGTGAGATATAATTGAAAAAACTATGTCTAACCTTTCCCTGTGTTCTTTTGAAGGGTGGCTAGAGAAGAGTTATCTGTAATGCCCTTCCTTGCTGCTGGATTCACAAGGGTACGCACCCACTTCTTTGTTACAAAAGTGAAGTTCAGTAGGAGCCATTATCTCAGTTCAGTGCCCAGCAAAAGTTTTGGACTGATTAGAAGAAAAAAGTTGTGCTGCTGTGTCACGGTTTCGTTTGACTTTATAACCTGCTAATCTAATCGGTAACACTTCACTTTCTTAGTCTGTTAAAACTATGCCTGCTAAAGTCATCTAAACATAATAAAATCTTCTATGGCATATTCATTAAAAATTATACCACAGAATGTGTTGCTATAATACTGACATGTATACATGCAACTTTTTAAAAGCCAGTTCAAGAATTCTAGAAATAAGGCAACCCAAGCATAGCTCCCTTTCTCTCCACCCCCTGCTTCAATCTGTTGGTTTCTCCTAAGCAAAAGGTGGCTGGGGGATTTGGTCGGCTGGTTGCAAATGAGGCCTTCAGAATCATGGTGGGTAGAACTTAAGTAGGATTGACCCTTGGGCAGATTTGTGGCCCAGGTTTGTATGAGCAAGGTAGTCAGGAAACCTCAAGCTATGAATTTAGTTTAAAGTGGTCTGGATGGGTGGTACTCTTAGGTACCTGGCAGAAGCAAATACAAGTCCTCCCCAGAAGAAGAAAACTTCATCTTTGGCCTCAGGGAATCTCTGCAAATAAATTGCTCAAGGGGAGCAGGCGGCCCACAGTCAAAGTTAGCCGATCCACCAGGCGACAAGGCGCATCATAAGTAAGAGTTAGCAGGGGAAGAAAGACAGTAGAAACAGACCCTCAGATATGACAGTTATCAGACATGAATTATAAACAAGTATGCTTATTATGTGTAAAGAAATAAAAGATAAGACAAGCTAGAAAGTGGGACACTATAAAAAGTAGCATAGCAAATTTTATGCAGAACAAAATTGAATTTTGAGAAATGAGAATAACAGAAATATTTAAAACCTAGACAGTAGATCAGAGCATGTAGCACAGAAATGCAAGGACTAAATAAGTTAGAGAGGTTAAGAAATGTGAAAGATAGAGTATGAAGGTTTGGTATATATATAACTGGAATTCCAGGGGGAGAAGAGGAAGGATGGGGCAAAGGAAACGTTTGAAGAGTGAATGGCTGAAAATTTTCCAGAACTGATAAAAAAACTAATCCACAGATTCAAAAGTTCCAACAAATCCAAAGTAGAGTAATTAAAAAAAAATAGGACACATCATAGTAAAACTGAAAAACAAAAACAAAAAAGCCAAGGAGAAAGAAGATCTTAAAATCAGCCAGAGAAATACCTTCAAGAGAATGACAACTAGCAGCTTCTCAGCGGCGACTAGTAAAGACCGGGCTCGTAGGCAGTGGGGCCAGGGCTTGAGACCTGCAAGCTACCACTGCAGTGAGATCTCTGGTGTTCGGAGGTGGCAGACAGCGAGCTATTTTGTGGGTCGGCTATGGTTCAGGATTGCAAAGTCAATGGAGGACCTGCTTGCCTCCTCAGTTGGACTTGGCAATCGAGCATTTGCTGACTAAAATATCTAGTATTGGAGTTTGGTATCGGTCACCACTGAGTGTGCGTTAGAATCCCTTGAAGAGCATTGCCAATTAATCTGCTTTAATTGGTCTGGGGAGGGGCCTGCACGTTGGTATTATTTTTTCAAATTGCAGGTTATTCTAATATGTAGCCAAGCGTTGAGAATCACTGGGTGTAGTAAGGGGGGGCCTTAGGTCCTAGCAGTGGGTGTGAGATGCTTTGGAGAAAGTGAGGTGCAGTCAGCTCAGGAAGTCTGCAGGGTTTGTGGCCCCAGCCCCTGTCATGGGATGGAGGTGGGAAAAGACTAACTGCTATTTAAGCAGAGGGTATAGCAGCCTGCTTTCTGAGGATCCCTGGACCTGATTCTCCACTCTCCATGCCCTGTGGAGTGCTTGGAACAGAAACGAAAGTTGGGCCGTGTGCGGTGGCTCATGCCTGTAATCCTAGCACTCTGAGAGGCCAAGGTGGGCAGATCGTTTGAGCTCAGGAGTTCGAGACCAGCATGAGCAAGAGCAAGACCCTATCTCTACTAAAAATAGAAAGAAATTAGCTAGACAACTAAAAATATACAGAACAAATAAGCCAGGCATGGTGGCACATGCCTGTAGTCCCAGCTACTCGGGGGACTGAGGCAGGAGGATCGCTTGAGCCCAGGGGTTTGAGGTTGCTGTGAGCTAGGCTGATGCCACGGCACTCTAGCCCGGGCAACAGAGTGAGACTCTGTCTCAAAAAAAAAAAAAAAAAAAAAGAAATGAAAGTTGGACAGGGACAAGAAAGATGAGATATGTAGACACACAGAACAGTATTGAGACAGAGCAAAGCAGAGGTAAGGAGGGGTGGGCAAACAGCAGGAGCAAGATGCTGTTTGCCCACGCGTATGCTTGGTCACGTGTGCTGGGTTTTGTACCTTGATTTCCACCTTGCGGTAAAAAAGTTTGGTAGACGTGTAACATTGATACCCAATGAAAAATCTGGTTGCATACATGGGAGGCCATTTTTGGAATTGGATAAATACATATCTCCCCGCCAATCTCAAGATCTCACCTGCAGAGCAGCTGGGGACCCCTGTTTGTCTCAAGGCCACTACCTCTTGTGTGCTGTAGTGGCATGGCACTATGCCTAGAAATCTCTCTTTGTTCCTCCCCAGTCAGCAGTGGGTTCCCATGTAGACAGTCTAGCCCTCTCCTCCTGTCTCAGTTGGTGGGAGCTGGTAGCATGTCACCAGTGTCAGACCTCTGGATGAGAAGGGGGCTGTGCTTTGGCTCACAGGCATGGGGACACTCATGACCCTGGCCAGCAGGTCTTGCCTTCCCTCCTGGGGATGACAACAAAATGTTCTTTACATTTGTGCAGCAGTTTATAGTTAGGGTGCTTTCTCCCATTATCTCTCTTTATTCTCTCAGTGGGTAGGAACAGTTATTTTCCTTGTTTTTTGGATGAGGAAGCAGGCTAAGGAAGGTTCAGTGCCCAATTGCCCAATTTAAGACCATACAGCTTCCAAGGCGCGAAGCTAGGGCTGGTTTCTTAGGTCGCTTGACACCCAGAGAAGACCCTGATCAGTGCTCAAACGGGGTGCGTGCCTTCACCATGGCGGTAGAAGGAACTCCTCGAGGGGCCCTGTTTCTGTTTCCCGTCTGGCTGGGGCTTGTAGACAGTGGCCTGCAGAGGCCGGCCTCTTAGGCCGCAGCTTCCCCTCAGTCAGGTGGAGTGTTACCCGTTTATTGTGCAGGTAAAATCAAAGAGCTCATCACAGAAGTGGGGGAGGGGTAATGTTCATAAATAATGTTTACATCTGGGTGGACCTAAGGGTAGAATACAGTGACTGCTGAGATGTCTTCATGGTACTATAATGGGTCCATCTTCTCAGAACTATGTGATTTGCTCTGTCATGAGATGTTTCCATTATGTAAAGGTTATTACATGAAATACTTAATGTCCACAGCAATAAGAGACACTGGGCAAATCCATGGCTTCTGCCGGTACCTCTGCTGTGGAAGATAACCATCTGTTGGCTTTGCTGTGCCGCCGTTGGAGGTTAGTGTAGGAAAATGTTGCCCAAGTGAGGGTTCCCTCGTGAAATATAGGTGCAAATAGAAATGTGAGCATGTTTTTGCTCACCGTGAGCTTGAATGACTTTAAAAAGGATAAACCGTTTTTCTTGGATATACTCTGAAAGTCTAATATAAATAGGAATTTAGTTAATAAATGTCTTCCTCAACGTATTCTAGCCTCTGTTTTATCAGTGACATGCAAACAACCAAATTGCTCTCAACTCAAGGTACTAAAAGAAAAGCATTCTTAAACCTTATTTTTTTAAAAGCTAATTTGGTGCCCATAAATTTTCTCTCTCACCTCTTGTTCATCATTAATGGCAACAAAGTATTTTTTTAGATTTCATTTGCCAAATTAAGAAGTTTGTTTAGAAGAGTTATTTTTCTTGGCACATACAATTATTTAAAGAATCACCTCTGTTTATCCAAAAATTTCCCTTTTCTGTTTATAGAGGTATATTGAAAACCCCAGCATCATGGCTTGCTACAACGAACTGCTCCAGCTGGAGTTTGGAGAGGTGCGATCACAACTGAAACTCAGGTAATTCTGCCACTTATGGTTATTTTATTTAATCAAGAATCAGAAACTGAGATCCAAGGAGGTTAACCAATTTACAGCCAAGATCTCATAAGCAGCAAATGGCAAAAATGGTTCTTTAAGTTGTGACCCACATTTTCAAAACTGCAGTCATTGTCTTCCCCCATTTCTAAATCTGTCACCTCAGCGCTTTTCTTCCTGCATACCTTAGCTTAGTGAACACACCATCATCCACACTGTGGTCCTAGACCGACACCCCTGTGTCTCCTACACACATGCCTAAATCTAGTCACTCACCGAGTTTTATTGATCTTACTTGCTAAGTACCTTTTGGAATCTAGTTACGTTCATTTTCACTGTTTAGTTTTAGTCTCTTAGTTTTAGGTCACTGTCCACTTTTACCTGGATTCTTGAGACCATCAGTTAGTCTCTCTATATCTAGTCTTCACTTCTCCATTCTCCACGCAGAAGTATTAATAACATATAATTCCTTTCCATGTTACTGTTGGGCCACTGCCTTCAAGATAAAATCCAAACTCCAGACTGTAGCCTATGAGCTCTCCGTGGCTGTCTGCTGCTTCCCTCTCGGTGCTCATGGTGCCTTGCTCTGCGTGCTCCCACTACAGCCACAAGGAGATGCCGCCTTACAGGGAGGTGTGCGAATATGAAGGGCAGGTGGACGTGGGGCTAAGGAATTGGGAGAAATAGAGGCTTGTTCTGCCAGATATTAAAAAGCACTAAGTAGCTGTAACAAGCAACTAAGTGTTAATGTTAGATCAGTAAACCATAATAGAATGTAAAGTCTAGAAACAGACTTGAATATATTTAGGGATTTCGTATATGATCAGCATGGTATTTTAAATCAACATGAGAAATGGACTTTTCAGTGAATGGAATTATGACAAGTGATTAACTAGCTGGAAAGAAAATCAAGTTATATCCCAATCTCATACCCTACCTCAAAATAAATACCAATGAATTAAAGACTTAAATGTAAAAAATTAGGACTACGTAAGTACTAAAAAGTATAATAAGTGGACATATGTAATGGTTGATGAAGTCTCTTTAAACAGTGTGGCATAAAAACCAGATTCCATAAAGGAAGAGAATCAAATTAGACAACAGAGAAATGTTAAGCTTATCTACAGTTTAAAAAAAACTTAAATAATGTTAAAAATTTAGACAAATGACAAACTGGGAACAATATATTTGTAACATATAGGACAGACATTAGATTAATATCATAAATACATAAAGAGCTTTGACGAATTATTTAAAAAATGGGAACACCCCAGTAAAAGAAATTTTAAAAGACATGCTTGGCCGGGTGCAGTGGCTCACGCCTGTAATCCTAGCACTCTGGGAGGCCGAGGCAGGCGGATCGCTTGAGCTCAGGAGTTCGAGACCAGCCCGAGCAGGAGCGAGACCCTGTCTCTACTATAAATAGAAAGAAATTAGCCAAACAACTAAAAGTAGAAAAACTAGCCGGGCATGGTGGCACATGCTTGTAGTCCCAGCTACCCGGGAGGCTGAGGCAGGAGGATCACTTGAGCCCAGCAGTTTGGGGTGGCTGTGAGCTAGGCTGACACCACGGCACTCTAGCCCGGGCAACAGAGTGAGACTCTGTTTCAAGAAAAAAAAAAAAAAGACATGCTCAAGCAGCTCACAAGAGATATTAATGGCCAGTAAATATGAAAAGATGTTCAACCTCACTTAATAAATGCAAATGAAAATGTTTTAACATTTTTTATTTACCAGATCTGTAAAAGTTAGAATGATAAAACCTGGTAGGGCTTCTCACAGATCCATCTCCTCCAAGCTTGTTATATCAGAGGTGGGAACTTACTTCCCATTGTTTTTTGGGTTTTTTTGAGACAGGGTCTCGCTCTGTTACCCGGGCTAGGGTGCGGTGGCGTTGTCATAGCTCACTGTAACCTCAAACTCCAGGGCTTAAGTGATCCTCCTGCCTCAGCCTCCCTAGTGGTTGGGACTACAGATGTGTGCCACCATGCCCAGCTAATTTTTAAATTTTGTGTAACAACAAGGTCTCTCTATATTGCGCAGGCTGGTCTCGAACTCCTGGCTTCGGGCAGTAGTCCCTTCTTAGCCTCCCAAAGTGCTAGGATTACAGGTGTGAGCCACCATGCTGGCCCAATTTTGTTTAAAATAAAACTTCACTGCGGTGTAGTTCACATACCACCTCTTGATTTTAACATGCCAAAAAGGAGCTAATTTTCTAATTTTTATTGGCTAAGCTGTTTCGTCTCGTTGTTTAGTGAGATAATTTAGTAATACTAGGAATAATGTAAAAGCATTGTTATTCTTATAGTATACTTAGTATTATCTCTACACTTGATAAATAATCAGGTTTTCTTTTCTCTTGTCTTCTGAGGCAAGAGAATCTCCTAATCATTCTTTGGGAGATTCTCATATAAGAAAAAAACCCAGAAGCAACCTAAATGTCTAGTCATAAGGGATTTATTGAATAAGTTATGCTACAATCTTACAATGGAATACTATCTAGTTATTAAAAGTGCTTATAAAGAACCATAATTATTGATAAGGAAAGATATTAATGTACATCATTCATTGAGAAAACAGATTTTCAAACTGTAGAGTATGATCCTGTTTTTGTAAATACACGTTACATATGTGTTTATACAAGAAAATGCCTAGAACACCAGTTGATATGTCCGAGTGTTGGGATTTCACATGATTTGATCTCATTTATTTTTAATAGCTTTATTGAGATATATTCAGTGGCTTTTAGTATATTCACAGAGTTGTGCATCAGTCACCACAATTTTAGAACATTTTCATTAACCCTAGCCCTAGGCAACCACTAATATACTTCCTATCTGTAGAGTTTTCTATTTCGGACATTTCATATAAATGGAATCATGTACTATGTGGTCCTTTGTGACTGGCTTCTTTCATTTGAGCATACTGTTTTCAAGGGTAATCCATGTCACGGCATATATTGGGACTTTACGTCTTTTTGTCTGTATAATATTCCATTGTATGGATATACCACATTTTATTTATCCATTCATTAGTTGATAGACATTTGGATTGTTTCTGCTTTTTGCCTATTCTGAATGATGCTGCTATGAATATTTGTGTACATTTTTGTGTGGGCATATAGTTTCATTTCCGTTCGGTATATTACCTCCGAGTGGAATAGCTGGATCTTGTGATAACGCCACGTTTAACCATCTGAGGAATTTCCAGACTGTTTTCCCAAAAAGGGGGCTGCTCTATTTTACATTCCTACCAGCAGTATTTGAGGGTTCCTCACCCACACGTATTATTAAGTGTCTTTTTTATTATCCTAGTGGGTGTGATATAGTGTCTCCTTTATTTTTGTTTATCTGTATTTTTCTAATTTTATTTTCAATAAACATTTGTTACTTATGTAATTAAAAAATGTTTGCGGACACTAAGAATATAGGAAAATGCTGACAATAGAAGGCTAAGTGTAGAAAACAGCGAACAAATCTAGTCATCCCAAATGACCCTACTTTTGTGAAAATAATTTGTTTAAAATAATAGCTACAAACAATTGACCACCAGGCTCTGTGTGGTGTTCTGGACTCTTCTCTCATTAGTCCTCACAAGGACTCTTCAGTGGTGAGGGGGAGACTTGTCGGGGGGCAGTCACTTGCCCAGGGTCCCACAGTACTGAGGAGCTGACCCGCTGCCTTCCCACAGTGGAGGGAGATACACCAGGGTACACGGTCATGATCCCAAGTGCTAGGTTGCTGAGGTATTCATTTCCTCTGTGTGCTTTTTAATGGTTCCTCCTCCTTATACAGCAGACTAAACACATTTAAATAAGTTAATGTAATACCCCAAGATTGTATTAGATTTTGTAGTATTTATGTTAATCAGTCCTTTTTTTTTTTCCTACCCATAAAGGGCTTGTAACTCAATATTCACTGCATTAGAGAAAAGTCAAGAAGCAATTGAAATTACAAATGAAGACCACATTATACAGGTTTGTTATTTTAGAAATTTGTCTTTCTGTATTTCTCTGTTTTCATTTTTAGGATTTTTTTTTTTCTCTTTCAACTTCAAGAGACCAGTTTTTCCTTAGAGGATTATTAGAACAAAATCAGTAAAAAATATAATTTGAAATAACGTAGATAAGAAAAGATACTAATAGTTACTTAAGGTGCTGGAAAATGTCTGTAGAAATACCACATTTCATTATTTCTCACTGGTTTGCTTGTTTAGCAAGGAGAGACTTTGATTCGAAAGGATCATTGCTTGGTGGGGAGAGCGCACACCTGTAGTAGGGGAATGCTCTCACCAGAAGGTCTGCAAGCTTTCCACCTCTCTCACTGTTTGGGAAGATAGTTGTTTCTAATAAATTGCTGTAAGTATAAACTAAAAGTTTCAAAAATAACAGACCTAGTAATTATTGAATAAATTGCCCATTATTAGCAAATCAGGTTTATATAAGTAACTTGTACTTTTAGATAAAAACAAAAAAGGGTGTTGTGCCAGGAAAACAGTTACGCCAGCCAGTTTGTCTGAGAATTAGCTCTGCTTTGGTTTTACTTCTGGGCCCTCTAGTCCTTCACTTGTGACTCCTTGTTAAAGAGCCGATGGTGTTGACACTCAGGTGGGCCTGTGCTCCGTTCTGCCTTGGCTGAGCAACTTTGGGCAAGTTGCTCGATTTGACTGAATCTGCTTTCTCATCTGTGCACGTGGGACTAAATGATGTGTGTAAAGTACTTACTGTGGTGTCTATCAAGGAAAACAGACCTTGATAAATAGTATCAATTACTTTATCATCATCATTAGCATGTGCACAGTTTCCCCAAACATTTCCTCCTCATCTTCTGGTCCTGTTTGAAACTTAACCAGCCTTACGTTTATAAAGGCTCTTCCTCGTTCATAGCCTGCTTTCCACACACATCAACATTCACTTGATGTTTTTTCTTTAATCTCCCTTCACTATGCATTTGAACCATAGGAAAGAGGCAAGAGATAGGTTTCATTCCCATTATCCAGATGAGCAGATTGAGTCTCGGAGAGTTTAAGTGACTTGCAGAGGGCAGACAGTGTGTGGAGGGGGCGTTTTGCCTGAGTATTTCACACTCCAGTCTGGGGCCCTGTTGTAGCAGCCTCTGGCATATCCCTGTGCAGGTCCCCTCCTCTGCGCTCGATGAAGTGGAAGTGGGCCTGCTCCCCTCCTCACCCCTCAGGAGAACATGGCAGAAAGTCCAGCCAAGTATCATCCAAGCAGAAGCTTCTCCAGGTTCCAGAATTCTCTCAGGGGTTGTGTGCTATGGCTTTGGAACTGCCATGGTGAGGTCCAGGCTCCTGAACTTTCTGGAGAGAAAACATGAAGGGCCTAGGTCCAAAGACCCTGATTGTCCTCTTTTCAAAATGACTTTTAATTCACTTGATGTTTTTTCTTTTGTCTCCCCTCAGTATGCAAATCCTGCATTTGAAACAACAATGGGCTATCAGGCAGGTGAATTAATAGGGAAGGAGTTAGGAGAAGTGCCTATAAATGAAAAGAAGGCGGACTTGCTGGATACTATAAATTCATGCATCAAGATAGGCAAGGTAAGTATGAAGTCAGTACCTTTTTACTTTCACATTACAGAGAAGGAAGACTTAATGTTCGCTGAGTGCTGCAGGTGATCTCAGTCTCACTCTTCCCAGCAGCCGGGGGTAGTGTTATCCTTGTTATCCCCATTTTGCAGATGTGGAAACTAAGGCCAAGAAAGTGTATAATATGCTCAGCCAATAAGCTGCTGTCCCTTGGAGAGCTCCTCTGTTGTTGAGGTCTCTCTCCTGCTCCATGTGGAAGTCTCAGCTCTCTGTTTTTAGTCTCAGCCTCTTTTCCAAGCTCTGGTTCAACATCCTGCTGTCACCTTAACTTAAATTGTCTGACAGTGATTTTCTCTCATCTCTCATTTAAGCAAAAACTTAAATCGACGTGCAAAATGATTGTTTTTGTCTTTGTAACAAGTGAATAAGTTGATCTTTCTAGTAATTGATCTAAACAGCAGGTGATGGCAGAGGGTTCTGGGTAAAGGACTGCCAGGGAGGCAGCACATTCTCAGACACAGCCGAGCTCAGCAGTTCTCTGAGCCTCCTTCATTCATTGAACATCTTTTAAATGCCAGGCACTGTGCTAGATTCTGGTATAGAAAAAAGAGCAAAACAAAAATTCTTGCCTTAGAGAGCGAATATTTGAGAGTTGGAAACAGACAAAGAAATCATTGCGCAGCGATGTGAGAAGGCCCCACCCGGCAGTGCTGAAGGAGCAGGTAGATGGAAGTCCGGCTCAGTCCTAAGGGCAGTTTCTCTCTGTGCCACAGCCTCAGGACAGGATGGGAAGGAAGAGTCTGCTGCTTTTCATGAGCATTCTCGATCCTTTCAGCTGTGCTTTTGCGGGGCTTTTAATCGTTTTGGAAAACCGGGTAGAAGCTATTAACCTGATTGTTTGAAATATTTGAAAAACTGGTGACCCACTATCCTGCTCACTCTGCGGAGGCCCTGGTGGAAGTGACGCCCCTTCCCTGCAGCGTTTGGCCGGGGCTGTCCCGTAGCACAAAATAAGCAGCCTGCCGCAGGGCTGGGTGCTGTGCGGAGCTTATACCCTACTGGGGTCGGGCGCCTTGAAGACACTGAGTGGACTTGTTTCCCTTTGTTTTGCCCATGGCTCTGAGCCATGAGACTGCATGAAATGAGAACAAGGAAAGAATGGGCTGTCTACAGGGCCCAGTGATGCACACCAGCGTAATGACAGAAGTAGACACTGCTCAAGTCCTACTTTGCCTTCAAGTTTTCTGTCAAGGATGTTGTTTTTCTTACTAGAGGGAGTGGAAGGTCTCCCAGAAAGAGGGAAATGAAGGCTGATGTGGACGAAGAGGCCTTCGGGTGCTCAGGTCGCTACATGGGTTAGATCGTGTATTCCCTGCTGTGGTTGGGAAGGGTGTCCTCAGAACGAGGCCACAGAGGAGCAGTCATCTCAGACCACAGCAGCATGGGCGGGGCTTCACCATGGCCTCCCCAAGGCTGGCATTGTGGTTCCTTGCTGCCGCTGGGTTAGCCAGTGGTTTTGTTGTGAGGTTCAGCCGGGAATGACCCAGGACGGCCCTTGTGCACCTGATCTGGCAACACCTATACTGAGGCATTGTGTGGCCCTCTCACTGAGGAGGGCAGGTGGAGGTAGGGAAGGGGTGTTGCGTGGATTAGTCCCAGCCCCGGCATGCATCCAGGTCTGTGCGGGCAGCGCCTCGCCTCTGCTGGAGTTCTGCTGCTGGGCCCTCAAAGTTGTATAGGAGACCGTTTCTCTAAAATCTCTATTTCTTGTGAGCAAAGACTAGGAAAGATTATCGTATTATTGATGCCTGCACTGCTTTATTGGGAGCCTGGTTATTTGTTCTGGGGGGAGAGTGACCCTTTGTCCTTTGTCAGTAACTTGCTGGTTTGTTGGCAACACTACAGCAGGACAGGCTGCTTAGCTGGCCAGTGTTTTGAGGTGAAAGAATGTATAGCCTTCCTAATTCAGTCTCCAGGGAGAAGGGCTTGTGGAGGAGTCAGCAGGCCTCATGGAGGAGAGGTGCTGTGATCGGTAAGGAGAGTTCAGACATCCACTGGGGGCCGCAGTGGCAGCTGGAGCCCTAGGCAGTGGCCGGGGCTGGGGCACTGCAGGGTTGGAGTCTAGGTACTGGGTGTCTTGGCTGGATACTCCTGGGGGCAGAAGAGAAATTCTGGTGACATTCAAGCAGAGAATGTTACACTTACTACCCTCCGCAGGCCTCTGCTCATCGTTCTCAGCCAGTGGTTCCTCTGTCTGGTGAAAGGAAAACGTGTCAGCACCCGATTGCCAGCACCGCGCCCTCCTGCCACCGTGCACAGCCTTCACCCTCCGCTCTCTTCTTCTTCCCCGGGACTTCTCTGCCAGGGCTCTAGAACCCATAGATACCCAAGTCTCATATTGTCTCTTCTCTTTCAGAAATCGTGGTATTTTTCTCCCTCAGACACTGTGTTGTCCTTCCCCGGCGTGTCATAGGTGCTGGCGAAATGTGGCTGCTCAGATGCCCATTTGTGATGAGGATGCGCAGCTGCAGACGCCTCGAGCTCTCCAGACTCGCACCTTCCTGGCTCCCGCGCTGCTGCCGCCGCCGCCTCCCCCGCTTCCTCCCTGCCGGCCCCTCTCCTGCCTTCTTTCCTCTGAACCCCCCCAGGGTTACCAGGATCTGGCCTTTCCCTGCTGCTGTCCCTTGGCTCCTCTGTTGAGGTCTCCCTTCTGCTCTGTGTAGAAGTCACACCTCTCTTTTTAGTCTCAGCCTCTTTTCCAAGGTTTGGTTCAACATCCGGCTGTCACCTTGAAATTAAATTGTCTAACAGTGATTTTCTCTCCTCTCCCATAAACACCCCAGTGTCTTTTCTAGCCCCTGCAGTCTCTGCTCATGGGCCATCCTCACAGGTGTTTTCACTTAGCTTCTTGGAATGGTTTTGATTCCTCCCTGCCCTTTGGTCTTCTCCATCATCAAGCCTTGACGGCTGGTAAACCCCTGCCTTTCAGTGTCTATGGCTAGGCCTGGCCTTCTTCAGGGCCTTCTTCCCACCCTCTGGAATTATGGTGGCTGAATCCAGTTAGGTCCCAGGAGTCTCCACCTGCACTCAGTCCACTGTGCGCTCTTGTGTGATTAGTCTTGCTAAATCTTCATTTGGTTGTGTTGCTCCCTCACTATAGAGCTCGGATTCCTTAGCCTGGCAGGCAGGATGCTATAGTTGACTTCAGCCTACTTTTCCCATTCAGTAAACAAAAGCCCCAAGTGTTCCTGGATTGTTTACCATGTGCACGCCCTGGGGATAGGACAGCTGGAGCTGATGATTTAATTCTCAAGACAATGGGCACCAAGAGGGACTGCAGTCATAGCCAGAGAAGCCCAGCGTGGTGCATGGCTTGTGCTGGACAGAAAGGGGGTTCTGAGGGGAGCTCAGAGGGCTGGGAGAGAGGCTTGTGCAAATCCATGTGTGCCTGAACCAGGCCATTTACTGAATGTTCACCACACGTGTCAGGACTGTGCTGAGTTTATGTGCACTACCCAACTTAATCTACGTGACAACATACCGAGGTAGTACTCTCATTATCCTTAGGAACGAAATCTTATATTTGTGATAAATAAATATTTTTTGTTTCCATTGGTGACTAGAAAACTTAGAGGTGACTCTGTTACCCAAGCCAAGTTGGCTAAATTGTTCTGCTGCTATAGGTGGCCTGTGGAGCTTTGGCTGGAATGACCAGTTATACCTTGGCTTGGGATTGGTCAGAAAGGACTTGGTCTATTCAGAAAGGACTAGAGCAGAAAATCCTGAATATATTTTTTGAAATGCTAACTGATTGGTTGACTTGGTCACCTATATTTTTCTATTTTTTATGTAACAGCTCTATTGAGACGTAATTCCCCTACTGTGCAACTCACCCATTTAAAGTATACAATTTGGTGGTTTTTAGTGTATTCACAGAATTTTGCAAACATCACAATTTCCCATATTTCTCTTGATAGTGAGCTTCAGAAGTAACCCTTAGACCTACTTGCTGAAGTCTTTTAAGGTAGACACAGTGCAAGTTGTGGATATGGAAGGCAGCCTGCTCATTCCTGCCTAGTGATCCCTGTTCAGTCCTTCCTGGTTTTGGCCACAGGCCTCTTTCTCCAGGCTGAGCTCCCCTTGGTACTCGACTAAGTACCCCTGCACCCCTCTTCTGCTCCGGTGTGAGCTAAGCACTGAGTGGGCTCGCTTGCTGTTTTTTGATGCGGTCCTCTTTTGGGGCCCATTGTTTTCAGAATTATATCAGGAACCATCAGTAATCATCCTTTGCTTCTATCAGCATCTCCTGGTTTCTTTTTGCTCCACTTTCCCAGAGGAGTCTGAAGATGGGCCTTACCATTGGCATTTGCATGCAGGTTGCCACGCCCCAAGCACAGAGAATCTCAGAATCGACCTTGAGTAAGGGTCTGGACAGGAGACTTCAGCTAAGCCAGCAAGACTGCCATGGCGGTCCTTTTCCAGCCTGGTCAGCTCCAGGTCCTGAGGGACTCTGGTATGTCAAGAAGGTTATGGAACACCCTAGGAATTCAGTGTCCTACAATGGGTTTTAGGGATCTCCATAGCTTAAGGGGCCCTTGGCGACTTCTTGGAGGAATTCAGTACCTTTTAGGATGGTGACAAAACCCAGTTTTATCCCCGGCTCTCCTAGGTGAGCCACTACAGCCCTGGTCTCTTGCTGCGGTGGTGTCCTGCTCAGGCCTGCTCACCCAGACTGCAGTTCCTATCGGAAAGAATCAGGAGAGCACAACTAATGTGGTTGCAGTTCTGGATTTTGAGATCGCATCTATTGTTTTACCTGAGCTGGGTCCTGGCCATTACCTCATCATCCCACCCTACTTGCAGAGGGACTGAAACCCTCACACATCCCAGATGGACCTCCAGCTGTTCAGACCGAGGAGCTGGTAGCAACCTGCCATGGTAGTGGTCACGAAATGGCCCTTCCCAGCCCCAGTCCTGAGATTCTTCCCTCCCAAACACGGGGCAAAGGCCAAGCTCCCTCCTGCGCTGCAGCACGTGGGAGTTCTAGAGGAGGAAGCTGTGCATTGAGGGAGAGCTCTTGATTCACGGGCTCAGAACCCCTCTTGCCAGCACGTAGCCACTCAAAATGTATGCCCATTTAGACTGTGTCGACGTGACTTTTGTCAGCAACCCAGGAGGAGATGGACTTTGGAGGCTGAGAAAGAATTGTCTGATTACCTGAAATTGGGTTTGAGGTTAGGATGTTTTTTACCCTAATTGCTTTAGCAATGGTACATGAATGGGAACTGAAGTGGAAAATGTTCTTGGGTTTGTGTTTTGAACACAAAGTATAATGATACTCACATTCCATTTATAGGAGTGGCAAGGAGTTTACTACACCAAAAAGAAAAATGGAGATAATGTACAACAAAATGTGAAGATAATACCTGTCCTTGGACAGGGAGGGTAAGTGGAAAAAAACAAGTATGTCAGTCAGCACACCAGTGTGGGGTTGTAAAATTTGCTCTGAATATTTAAGTAAGTTAAGAGCTGTTTGCAAGAGATTAAAGGTAAGGTTTGTAACGAGGTCAGGTGTCATTACAGAATGGCCTTTCCAGGGTGACATTTCCTTGGTGATTTCCTCATGGCTACAGTGTGACCCTCCACCTGCAACCCAGAGCCACCACTTGGGACAGTCTTGTTTAAGCTGCATGGAGGTTCAGTTCACACGAGGCTGAAGTATTTATATTTAAGTTAGAATGTCAGTTTATTAAGTTGTGTTACAAGAATGTTGACTGGAGGCCCGGCACAGTGTCT
The DNA here is from genome assembly GCA_004363605.1 of Indri indri. NCBI lineage: Eukaryota > Metazoa > Chordata > Mammalia > Primates > Indriidae > Indri > Indri indri. The sequence continues at coordinate 18,461 of RJWJ010013613.1, read as the reverse complement.
CACACCTGTAATCCCACTTTGGGAGGCCAAGGGAGTATTGCTTGAGACCAGGTGTTCAGACCAGTCTCAGCAATGTAGCAAGACCCCGCCTCCCCAAAAAGTAAAAAGATATTAGTTGGGCATGGTGGCTTGTGCCTATAGTCTCAGCTACTCAGGAGGCTGAAGCAAGAGGATTGCTTGAGCCGAGGAATTTGGAAAAAAAAAAAAAAAAAAAGCTAACTTGTAGATTCCTTATATTTATATTTAAAATATTTCTCTCTAATTCAATAGGCTATGTGTTATTTCTGCAAAAGGCCCATCAAATTAGATAAAATTTTTTAAAATACTAATGGTTATGGAAATTCTTATATAAAACAGATTTAATTATAGTTTGGAAATCAGCATAATCAAGAACTTAAAAATTTCAATTTGTCTCAGACAAATATTAAATAATATGGAAAGTGAAAAGTTATGAATATAAATTGTAGAACACCCAACAGTAAAATATGCAAGCATTAGAAATGATGATCATAGAAAATTAAATGACAAGGAGAAAGCTTATGATATAATGTTAAATGCAAAAAGTGAAAATGTGAAATCCTACCTAATCTATGATCTCAATCATGAAAAGGAAAGAAAGAAAAAATAGCAGGAAGTGTGGCAGTGGCAGTTCCAGTAACTGCTGCTGCCTGCCAAGCCCCTCCCTCCCTGCCCTGGCGCTCGTCCCTGGTAGATGCCGCTTTATTTCATCCTAACTGCCACCTTGTGAGGGTGGTGCTGCGCTCGTCTCCATTAGACAGATGAGTGAACTGAGGCTTAGATCAGGTTTTTCTGGCTTGGGGTCTGCCGCGGGCGCGTGGCAGAGCCAGCTACAGACTTCGGCGCTGACTGCACAGCTCACGTGCTTTGTCACCAGGCTTTGCTGCCAGTTGGCAATCGCCTCAGGGACACGGATCTGAGTGGGCCCTCTGTTCTGATTCTTTGCCTTTTTATGTCCTTTCCAAATTTTTTGTGATAAATATATAGGGATTTGATTATCAAAGGGAAAAATGGAAGGAACAATACGTGAATGAGAAGAGTCAGCAGCTTCTGAGCTAAGCCCTGGTCGCTTTGTGTGAGATGTCTGTTCTAGCTGAGTTCAGTGGGAACCTTGGCCCCAGTGTGGCCTGTGGCTGTTGCCATGAGTGACTATGAGCAAATTGTTTGTCGGAGCTTGAAGAAAAGCATCAGTATAAAAGGTTGTGAAAATAAAAACATGTTAAGGAACTAAAGGTTCCTGGTTGGTTAACATGCAGCACATTTCTAAAAAATATATGTATATTTTGTTACCTGTTGTGATGACTTGGGAGGAATTTGGTCGTTTTCACTGAGGTCACTTCTTTTCTACAGAGATGCCAAAGGATGTTTGTAAACTCTTGTTTGTTTATTGGTGGCTTCGGCCACAGAAAAATAGAAATGCTTTCCTCAAAGCATTTTATTAATATGTATTGTAAAAGGGAGGTGCTCTTTTCATAATGAAAAATTAATGACACATCAAATTAGAGTCAGGAGAGAACTAATACATTGTTTTCTACTTGCAGAAAAATCAGACACTATGTGTCCATTATCCGAGTGTGCAACGGCAACAATAAGGTAAGTAAGGAGAGCCCTGGACCCAGACACACCCCAGCAAGATTTCCAAGCAGTCGGAACTAATGGCTTTTAAAATTCGTTTTTAGGCTGAGAAAATATCTGAATGTGTTCAGTCTGACACTAATACAGGTATGGTGCCCCATGTTTATTCTTAGGGTTCACTGAGTTTTTAGAGAAAAAAATGAAAACAGACTCTTCCTCTGCCTGGCCTGCCTGGTGCAGTGGTGGGAGCGTGTTTTCCTAGCCCCGTGGCAGCATCTCTCTCCCTGACTCCCCAGGTTAGTTTATGAGTCGAAGGACCTGAGCGCTTGGGGGCTGAGGCCTGTAGGAGAGACCCGGTCAACTCAAATGCGTGAACTCGTGGAGATGTGGAGAGTGTCACCGAAGCCGAGGGCTGGGAGAGCTGGAAGCATCGAAAGTGTCAGGGCTGAATCGCAGAGGAAGGAATGGGGGAATACGCAGCCAGAGGTGGATGGGAACTTTGGCTTTTGCATCCAGGAGCTCATTTGTGACTTGTAGAAGTGTAGTTTCAGGAAAGTGGTGAGGGCAGAAGCCAAATTGCAGGGGTGGAGCAGTCGGGCAAAGCAGCAGGTGTAGACCTGTTATAAGAGTCCTACCCTGCAAGCCCCTGGGGCATTTTTACTTGCTTTTGGTTTGGGTTTTGTTTTTGTTTTTTTAATTCTTTAGAGTAGCCCTAGAAAGTAGTCATGGCTATTATTTACATTCATTTATATTACAGAGGAAGAAACTGAGGCTCAGAAAAGTTCAGTGACAGCCTAGAGTTGGGCAGCCAGGATAGGACAGAACCAGGACTGGGAGGCAGAGCCAGTGACACAGTCACCGGAAATGTTAGGCAGGGGAGGAATCTCCCAAACCGCGTTTGTGCCGACCGTTTGGTCATTTCGTTTGAGCAGCACTCATGTAGGAGTCTCGCATCTCACCCCCATGGGCCGCCTGCCCGACCAGTCTCCTCCCCTCTTGGCAGCTTTACGTCCAGAGATCTCAGCTGGCTGTCTTGCCTCAGGAGGGCAGGTGGAGCTTTATAGGCCATGGACCAGCCAAAGTCCTTGGAGACACACAACAGAAATCAGTTCTTAAGCCAGAAAAGGAGTTTTTTGGAAGGAAATAGGGTTGCTTACAGATTGGACAAGAAAGCTCTAGAACCAATTTTTGAAAAGGGGACGGGAACCACGGAAGGCTGGGCAGCTCTCCCCCTGCCCTAGGCATGCCGTGGCCCTGCGGAGGTCCAGGTACAGGGCGTTGCTGTTCCACCATGGGCAGCATGGCTTCTCTGTACCCTCACCTCCTTGTGTCACTTGTTCCAGTGCAGATTCTTGGGAGGAACCACTCATTTGTCTGGCTGGGCCTGGGGTACCTGCTGCTCCAGCTCTAACTTGGGTATGGAGCAGGGAAGTCTCCGGCCTGCTCCCTTCTGTGGTGGGAGGCCTTGGAACTCCCCAGGCATGGGAAAGAAGGTTCAGAGTCTGGGCACCCAGAAAAGTAATAAGTCCCAGCACATGCTCCCTTTTCCCTGGCCCATATGTCATTTTCACATGATGCTGTGTTTCACTAAAGATACCAGATGGTTGCAGTGACAACCGTCCAGTCTGCAAACCTTATTCTGGGTCGGGCCCTGAGCCTGGCTGTAGGCTCACAGAAATGAACTTGGAGTTCACTGTCTGATGGCAGGTGGAGACAATTTGAATACACTGTACTTTGTAGTGTCACCCTGGGGGAGACCTGGGGGATGTTTCCACGCGATGATGATGATGATGAAGGTTGAGCTGGTGTCTGGAAGAGAAGTGGGGGCCAGCCAGAGGGCCAGGTGGGAGGAGCAGATGCACAAAGGCGTGGAGACAGGCAAGGCTGCAGTAGGCCAGTTTGCATTCATCCTGCAAGCAGAGGAAGACCAAGAGAATCCTTATAAATAGGTAAGTGAAAAAGGGTCAGTTCTTAGATGGTCTAAGATGGGGATGGTGTGGAGAATAGAGACTGGATTCAGGAATTACTTGAGTGTAGGCAGGAGGACTTGGAAACCAGCTTACTGTGGGGGACACAGAAGACTTGAGGATGACACCACGATTTCTAGCTTGGCCACTGGATAACGCTAATTAAAACAACAAGTGCAGCTAAGAGAGCATAATAAGAAAGAGCAAGTTTACACGGAGAGGATAGCAAATTGAGACTTGAACTTATTACATCCGAAGTGCCTGGAACATTCCAGGAGAGGTGCCTGGTGGCATCTGGAGACAGCCCTGGGCCAGCTCTCCTGAAGAGCAGAAGCAAGGCAGGAAGACAGCACTAAGCGTGGGACCCAGCAGGGGTAGACGTTTGAGGGATTGGCAGGGGAGCATCAGGGAGCAGGATGAAGAATTCATTCATTTAGCCAAAAGTCGGCACACAGACCCACACGCCAGGTTGTGTCGTGTCTCTGTGAGAAACCTGTGTTCCAACGAGGGGGTGTGGCAGGCAGTAAGGAAATAAATACGGAGTGTATCAGACGGTGCTAAGTTCTGTGGAGAAGAAAGCAGGGAAAGGGGGTGCAGGGGATGAGGAGGGGTCGACAGACCTTGCCAGTAGCGTGACACGTTCCAGTTCAGCTGGCATGGAGGGGCCTGGCCTCACAGACCACTGGAAGGATGTGGAGGTTTGGTCTGCTTCTGGAGAAAGTGAGCTTGCTCAGGAGGAGGCGGTAGGAACGGGGTCCGATGCCGCAGACGGGCTGCAGACTTGGCGGTGGCAGGCAGTCCCGGTGCAGAGCACGCCCTGCACAAGTGCTTGCACTGTTGACGGCACCCGAGGAAATGCTCTGACAGTGTACTGCGGTCCCTGCAGAGTGACTTCTGGGCAAGTTGCCTAAGATACTTCGGCCTCAACTTCCTCATATCCAACCTGGAGCTCATTCTTGCAAGCCTCAGGGTTGGCATGAGTGTGGGGGTAGCTGCTGTGTGTGAGGGGTGCTGACTGGTCACTGTGCCCCTCTGTGCCCCACTGCTGCTCCAGGGTCGCCTGGGTGTGCCCAGCAGGTCAAGGCAACGCAGCTGATTGTTCTCTACTGAAAAGACAGACAGAGTGTGAGGATCCCGTTTTACAGAACAGGAAACCAAAAGCAGAGACACGAGGCTGCAGGTGGTACTGAGCCCAGCCCCGGTCGCGGAGGCCCATTTAGTGTTCGCTCCTCGGCAGGCCCAGCGCCTCAGATCAGTGCGCGCGTGTGGAGCACTGACCGAGTGTGAGGCCCTGGCTCAGTGCTGCTCCAGGAGCTTCAGTCTCGTTGGGACGTCAGCCTCACAGCTTTATTCCTCCCTTGGTGTCCCTGAGGAGACTTCTGAGAGCTGGGCACTGGGGAGACAGTCTGGGTGACAGTCGCTAAAGAATCCCCCACATAAAGCGCTACAGGGACTGAGAGGGGGAGCGGCGAGCTTAACAGGACTGCTGGGAGCAGGAGGGTGAGTAACTTTAAAGTGTCTAAGTAGAGATTAAAGCCTGCCGAGTTCCCTGCACTCCCGGCGCAGCCCTGCCCTTCAAACACACGCTGCTCCTCTGCACAAGCAGTTCCTTCCTCCTGGACGTGCCTTCCCTCCTCTTGGCTGCAGCCCCGAGACGCAGTTCATCCCTCCCCTCTCTGCCCCTCCTCTCAGAGGAGGGTCTGCCACGTCCCCTCTGGGCTCCTCCTGCTTCAGACTTACCACCGTGACTCTAGGTTTACCCACCTTTGTTCCCCACTGGACTCCCCCTTTGGGCGCGTGGACCATGCCTTATCCGTCTTCCCGTCCCTGAAGCCCAGCTTAGGTCCTGACACGTGGCGGGTGCCCAGTGTTGGTTGAGTACAATAAAAGGGGGAAGAACGAAGGAACAAACCGTAAGTTTGCAGTGCGGTCTTATCAGGCAGCGGTGTGGCTGTTAATCATCACGAAGCTCAGAGAAAGGAGAGACACTCGGACTGCATGTGGCTGAGAGGAGGCGCACTTCGAAGGAGCGAGCGTTTGCAGAGGGTACAATGTCATGTCTCAGACAGAAGGAGCGGATGTCAAGGCTGCTCCAGAGACAGTGCAAAGCGGTCGTGCTGACGCAGCACACGCACGTACACGTGGGAGAGATGAAAGGCAGGCTGCTGCTGGCAGAGCGCGCCTGTCCTTGACGCCAGGAAGTTCTTTGTCTCTGAGTTGCTGGAGGATTGTGAGCAGGGGAGCCGCGGAGTCAGGACTTTGATTTGCACCTAATAGCACTTTCATTTATGCACAGGAATGTGGAGGTGTTTGAGCATCTGTTACATGCACAGTGCTGGTCACCTGGGAAAGAGAAAAGAGAGACTGTCCCTGTCCTAAAGTCACTTGCGGTTGGCAAGGAAGATGAGAGAATAAAGCAGACTGTGTAGTGTGGGAGGTTTTAAGGGAAGGTTTCCCAAAGGCAGAGATATCTGACCTGCATCTTAACTGCACCTTCAAAGAGGAGCAGAGTTAACCAGGTGAAGAGGGTGACATGGGAGAGATACATTCCCAAGTAAGCCATTTGATCATGACATAGAGGTTTGGGAGGCAAACTAATGCATCATATAGTTCCTGGTGCTGGAGAGAGGGAGTCCAGACCTCACAGGACTCTGAACATGACGCTGAGGGGTCTGAGTCCTATCCTAAAAGCAGGGATGAGCCATTGAAGTGTTTTAATTGGAAGAGTGATCTGGTCAGATTTTTGTTTTAGAAGGATTGCTTGGCTTCCTGTGGGGAATGGGTGGAAGGGGGGCAAGGGTCAATGTAGAGGCTGCTGTTAGGATCCAGAGAGGATGACGAGTGTCTGAGCTCACACAGCGACAGAGCAGAGGAGAGACTAAAGAGGTATTTAGGAGGTAGAATCCATAGATTTGGCTGACCAGTTTAAGGAGAGGAGAGGGGAAGGGGAGAAGTCACAGATGACTTATCTCTAGGTCAAGCAAAAAGGCAGATGCTGTCTAGTGTCCTGGGTTGAAGAGCAGATTTGAAAAAAGATGAGCTCGTTGTGGGTAATGAGTTCATTGGTGTTGCCTGAGCAGTGTCCAAATAGAGTGCCAAGTGGCCCATGCAGATGCGAGTCTGGAGCTTGGGAGACAGGCCTGGGGTGCGATGGCAACACAGGAATTAACGAAAGCTGTGGGAGTGAGTGAGATCTGCCGGGGAGGCTGTTGACTGAGAGGAGAACGGCTAAGGATACAACCTTTGGAAACACCTTGGGGTCTGAGGAAGAGGAAACCACGAAGGAATGAGGAAGGAATAGGAAAGAGGGGGAAGGAAAACCAGGAGAGCGTGGACTCTGTCAACAGGAGTGTCCAGGAGAGGGATCAGTTGTATCTAGAACCACAATCAAGTCATATCAGGTAAGGATTGAATTGTGGCCTTCAGAGTTAACAACAAGGAGGGTTGTTGGTGACCTTGACAAGTTCACCGTCAGTACCCACGGAGATCTAGTTTACGCTGGGTAAAGAAGCAAAGAGCAAGTGAAGAGCTTCTTGCTGGCGCAGAGGGAGCACAAAGGCCTGCATTTGGATCCTGTCTGTGAGCAGGGAAAGAAGGGCTTCCAGGTCGGGAAGCCACGATAAGGCGGGCGGACAAGAGCTGAGCCAAGCACCAGCGCTGCCATGCGCTCATCTGCAAGGCAGCTCCGTTTCCTGGTCTGTGACATGGGGAGTGGGGACATGTAATGCAGCCTGCAAAGCCCCCAGCACCATACGTGGCACCCGGCAGGTGCACAGAGGAGGGGACGGGTAGAAAGGCCAGCCTGCCTTGTCAGTGATTGGCGTGGGGTCAGGGGGAGAGAGCAGTGGTGCCCGTCACAGAAAACAGGGTCAGAAGGAGAAAGATGGACCGTCATTTGAAATAAACCCTAAACAGTGTCTCTGTACTACCCTAGAAAAGAGAATAATGTTCTCCCTGGGATCTTTTACAGAAAATAAATGAAAGATTGTTTTCTTCTGGGGCAAGGGTAGATGGGGATCAAAATGTTTCCAGCACTGTACTCGGTGATGCAGAAATGTAATAGGAGAAACTCTCCGCAGGTTATTCCTGTCAGTTGTTGCTCTGCAAGGGACTCTGCAACTGCTTTTAAGAGCGCAGCCCTGGGACATCCTGAGAAAGTCAGCCCCCCGGACGCTGAGCTGTTCATAGTCTTCATCTCTCTGCACTGTGCTGGTTTTTGTAGCATCTTAAATCATGTTCTGATTCTTAAAGTTGAGGGTTTCTAGAATTTTTTTTAGATTAGTAATGTTTTTAATATGTTGTTAAAATCTCTTTGAAGAAATGATTTATAATTTGTTTCCACAGATAATCAGACAGGCAAACATAAAGACAGAAGGAAAGGCTCACTGGACGTCAGAGCTATCGCCTCCCGATCAAGTGAAGGTGAGTGACAAAGACGAGAGACGAAAATGTGACCAAATCAGTGTTGAGCACCTGGAGGCCTGACCTCCCCACCTCGTCTCATTCCTGGTCTCTGTCTTCCCCCATTTCTCAAGATGGGAGGGACCTGTGGGAACCTGTGTCCCATTTTCCCTCTCCCTCAACTCCTGCCATTGGGCTCCATTCCGAGCCTTTTAATGGAGTCAGGGAATAAAGAAAAGGAAAAAATACATTTGCCATGTATTCTGTAGTTGATTTTCTAAACTGTAATAGCAGAAGATGGCAATTGATTTGCTGTAATTGTGTGAGTAATGCATTTTGTAAGTCTTTTTTTTATATGTCACAGCTGTGTGTATTTTGGGGGTACCTGTGTATACAATGTATACTGGTCATGTCAGGGTAATTGAGATATCCATCACCTCACACATTTATCGTTGTGTTGGGACCATGCCAATTCTTCTCTTCTAGCTATTTTGAAATATACAATAAATTATTGTTGACTCTAATTTCCCTACTGCACTGTCCAGCCCTAGAACTCATTCCTTCTTTGTAATGGTATTTTGTGCCCATTAGCCAACTTTTCTTCATGTCCCTCTCCACCCTCCCCTTCCCAGCCACTGGTAACCACCATTCCACTCTCTGCCTCCATGAGATCCTCGTTTTTTTTTAGCTCCCACACATGAGAACATATAATTGTCTTTCTTGTGTCTGGCTTTTTTCACTTAGCATAATGACCTCCAGTTCCATTCATGCTGCTGCAAATGACAGTACTATTTTGTTCTATTTTATGGCTGAGTAATATTCCACTGTGTACATATACCACCTTTTCTTTACACATTCATCTGTTGGGGGACACATGAGTTGATTCCACATCTTGGCTATTGTGAATAGTGCTGCAGTAAACATCGGCATGTAGATATCTCTTTGATATACTGATTTCCTTTCTTTTGGATGTATACCCAGCAGTGGGATTGCTGGATCATATGGTAATTCTATTTTTAGCTTTTGAAGAACCTTCTTACTATTTTCCATAATGGCTGTGCCGCTTTACATTCCCGCCAACAGTGCGTGAGTGTTCCCCTTTCCCGCACATCCTTGCCCGCATTTGCTATTTTTTATCTTTTTGATAAAAGCAGTTCTTAAAGATGTATTCTGGTATGGCTTGCGGTTTGCCATGGAAGCTTACCTTTTAGGGAGGGGTGAGCACGATTTCGGGATGGTGAAAGATTCTTATTTAGCAAATATTATTTAAGTTCTAATTGAAAAATAATTTTTTTAAAGATCATGTAGATGTATGATGACCTAACTTTTAAGAATGTAATCAAAATTGCTTTTAGAGAGTTTGGAGGCTAATATTACGACTGGCTGTGTACATTCCTAGGCCCCAAGATGAATAGGGAAGATACGGAGCTGGTCGTTACTGGTTCAACAGCCACACCTTTCCAAGGCGGTACCAGCTAGGATTATCCCGTGGAGAGTGGAGATCCGATGCCTGCCCTCCGTGTCCTTACACCAGACAGACTGGGCAGACTGCAGCCCTGCTGTGAGGGCAGGGTCGGGCGGTGCCAGCGAGGAAGCTGTGCGGTGTTACAGGGAGGAGTGTGGCTCTTCCACCCAAAATAGATACAGAAAATCCACACACACAAACACAGCTTTCACCACCCAGAGGCAACCACTGATTTTCAGCACCGTAAATTAACTTGGCTGCTTCTCGTGCTTCATAGAATTGGAATCATACAGTATGTACTCTTTTGGGTCTGTCTTCTTTCACTCATTTTAATGTTTCCGAAATGCATCCATAGTAGGCGTATGAGCAGTGTTGCTCAGTGGCATTCCCTTGTGCGAATACGCCACAGTTTGTTTATCCGTTCTCTTACTGATGGACGTTTGTTTTGCTTCCACTTTGAGGCTGCTAAGAAATAAGGCTGCTGTGAATGTCTTTATACAACTCATTTTTTGTGGACATGATGTGCTCATCTCCTAGCTAGGAGTGAAATTGCTGGGCCTTAGGGTAGCTGCAAATAATTCTCCAATGTGAGTTGTACTGTGTTATTGCCCTCATTACTCTATGAGGGTTCTAGTTCCTCTACATCTCCCCCCACTTGATAACACCAGCATTTTAAAATTGAGCCATTCTGGTGGTTTTGATTTTAATTTTCCTTATGGCTAATGAGGTTGAGCACATTTTCATATGCTTATTGGCCATTTGGATATCCTCTTTTTTGAAGTGCTGTTCAAGTCTTTTGCCCATTTTTATAATTGGGCTGTATGCCTTTTTCTTGTTAATTTATAGAAATTCTTTATATATTCTAGATATGAGTCATCTAGTATCACAAATATATTTTCTTCGTCTGTGGTTTGCCTTTTACTTTCTTAGTGGTGCTTTTTGCTGAACAGAGGTTCTTAATTTTAATGAGGTTCATTTTATTAGTGTTTCCATTATGGCTGGTGCTTTTTGTGTGCTGCTTAAGAAATCTTTCTTTATCCCAAGGTCGTGAAGATATTCTCCTATCGTTTCTTCTAGAGGCTGTATTGTTTCATCTTTTACTTTACTTCTGTAATTCATCTCAAATTTTTATATCTGGTCACGGTAGGGATTAAGGATGGTTCCCCCAAGCCCCACCCGCATTGTGGAAATCCAACTGCTATCACCACATTGGGAATAAAACCATCTTTTGCCGTAGCACCATTATTGTAAATCAGGTTGCTATGAATATGTGATCTGTTTCTAGACTATTCTGTCCATTTTTCTGTTTGTCTATGCTTGTACTAATATCACAATTGATTATTCATAGTAAGTTTTGATTATCTGGTTATATACAGTAGTTCTTCTTCAACGTCTTGGCTATTTTAGGTTCTTTGCATTTCCACGTAACACTTAGAATGAGCTTGTTAGTTTATACAAACACACACCCTCCAAGGATTTGTTTTCAGAGTGCCTTGAATCTATAGATCAGGTTGGGGAAAATTGAAATCTCAATAATACCGAGTCTTTCAAACTATGCACATGCTGTCTCCATTTATTTAGGCTATCTTTGTTTTCTCTCAGCAATATTTTGCATATTCATTATAGAAATCTTACAAATCTTTCATTAGATTTATTCCTAGATATTGAAGGGTTTTGGTATTATAATGGTGATCTTTATTTCATTTCCAGTTGCTTGTTGTTGGCATATATAAATATGACTGATTTTTGTATATTGACCTTGTTGTACCCAGTAGCTTTGATAAACTTACTCATTGACTGCAAGGGTAGAGCAGTGCATTTGTAGATGCTCTGGGCTTTCTGCGTACGTGGTCACAACAGTCTTTATACCTTTTATTTTTTTCTTACCTTATTCTATTTATACTCTTTGATTTTTTTCAAATTCATTTATTTTATAATTGACAAAATTATATATGTTTGTCGTGTACAACATATTTTGAGATATGTATACATTGTGGAATGGCTAAATCAAGCTAATTAAAATATGCATTACCTTACCTACTTATCATTTTTTGTGGTAAGGACACTTAACATATACACTCTTAACAATTTTCAAGAATAGAATACATTGTTATTAACTGTAGTCACCATGTTGTACGGTAGATCTCTACTGTTTTTAATAAGCATATGTCACTTTCATTACATTTTTTAATGAGAATACGTCCTTTTATGACAGTGATAAAATGGACAGTGGTTTTTATTTTTGGTTTAATGACCTTGTTGGGTGAAATGGAAAGTTGGCAACCCTATGCTGGTCACCAAACTTAGATTTAAGTTTTGTTGGTCTCAAATTTAAAACGTTTGAGCCCCCCCGCCCCCCACCCCCCGAATTAGTTAACCTTGGACAGTGTCTCTCCTGCAGCTCAGTTTCTTCATTGGTAGAATGAAGTTGACGCATCGGTCTTTGGGACAGTCCTGGTATTTTAAGGTCTTTGGTAAGCAGCATTTCGCTGGACAGGGTGTTCATAGAGATACACAGGACTCTGTAAGTATTCTTTTCTTGTCTGTCATTGGCCAGACTTCCCCCCACCTCAAAGGAATCATATCTTGACAGGAACAACACAAAATTAAACTTTAGAGCCTAAGAGTTGCTACCTGTCTCGTTTAAGGTGTTTCCCTAATTAAACATCACAGTGGAAAGCACCAGAGGATGCCTTAAAAAATTTAACCAGAAACTGATGTGTTTTAGTTATTAGTGAGTTGAATTTATTGCTCCTGCCATATGTGAAACAAAGAGCCTGTGTGGCATTGTCTTCCAGAACATTTTTACTCCTGGAGAATGGCAAGCTGAATAATTGTAAAGCCTTATTGTTATAGACACAAAAAGAGGCTAACTGTTTGGCCTTGACTTGCTAGATCGTTTCCTCTGTCTCCCCCTGGTCTGGGACATCAGAAGTTCAGTCCACAGGGGCGTGTGTGCATCCTGTTGCCTAGAAGTGAGAGAACAGAATTGGCTATGCCGGAATCCCGGGCTTGTAGGATGGGCAGGGGCTCAGCAGCCCTGTCGCTCTAGTCCCACCCTCCGTCCTGCGGCCGAGCACACTGAGGCTGGGGAGGAAGGGAGGGCTCTGAGCCCTTGGCCATCAAGACAGGTGTCCAAGGCAGTGTACACCCTGATTTGTGCATCTCTTTCTCCACAGTGTCCAGCCAGAGACGACACTCCTCCATGGCCCGGATACATTCCATGACGATTGAGGCGCCCATCACCAAGGTGAAGCGGTTTGTGGTCCATCTCCACTGAGCACACAGGCCCTGTTCTCCCCGAGAACAGTTTCCAGTGAGAAGAAACAGGGACCCATAACAATAAGAATGCTCTCGTTCTCGTGTGGCGTGGCCTGCTCTGAAGGAAGAAGATGTATGCCGTGAACATTTTAACTAGGCTTAAGTTAGCGTTAAATACTTCGCCAGCCTGACTCTGGATTGCTATCCCATTGGTTTTTTTTTTTTTTTTTTTGAGATAGAGTCTCACTCTGTTGCCTGGAGTAGAGTGCCATGGCATCAGCCTAGCTCACAGCAACCTCAAGCTCCTGGGCTCAAGCAATCCTACTGCCTCAGCCTCCCAAGTAGCTGGGATTACAGACATGCGCCACCATGCCCAGCTAATTTTTTCTATATAGATTTTTTAGTTGTCCAAATAATTTATTTTTAGTAGAGACGTGGTCTTGCTCTTGCTCAGGCTGGTCTCGAACTCCTGACCTTAGCGATCCACCCGCCTCGGCCTCCCAGAGTGCTAGGATTACAGGCGTGAGCCACCATGCCCGGCCTATCCCATTGTTTTTAAGGTTTTAAAACTCAAGTTTTTTCTTTCCATAATGTAGGTAATCAATATTATCAATGCTGCCCAGGAAAGCAGTCCCATGCCTGTGACAGAGGCCCTAGACCGTGTGCTGGAGATTCTAAGAACCACTGAATTATACTCACCACAGTTCGGTGCAAAGGATGACGATCCTCACGCCAATGATCTCGTTGGTGCCTTAGTGTCTGTAAGTAGATTTGACCGGCTGCTGGCTGGAGCCCCCAGTTCTTGCTTTCGCAGAGGTTATTCACTTCAACAGAGCTCTCTGGAGAGGCAAGCAGGGCGTTGTGTGCAAGGCTCAGTCAAGGGCCGCACTCCTCCCTCCCCTGGGTCCTGCTGCTCTCTGGCCAAGCTTCCACCTGCTGCCCGCCTCCTAGGGAGACCTCAGCTGGCAGAAGAGCACGGAGGAGTGTGTCCTAGACAGGCTGCTGAGCTGGTGCTCCAGTGTTGCTTAGGGGTTCTACAAGTAATTTATTTAAACAGAAATTTTTTAGTTATACTAAGGATTTTGAAAACTAGGGCAGAAATAAAGAAAAACATGTTCACTGTCACATACCAAATTGCAAAACAGAAAGACTGTCTTTCTCCTGCCACGTGTTTCAAAAGGCACCGACGGTGGGGCACGATTTCACCTCCACAGCACCCCACACCCCACACCAATTTGGGTGAATTCATAGGAAAGAAGGGTTTAGGAATCTTTCACGAGAAGGGGCTTTGTACCATAGGCTCTTGAAGGGTACTAGATGCACCCCTAGCCCACCTGCCATAGAGCTCTCACACAGGAAGAGTGACTGTGGGCAAAAAAGATCATTCCATTGCTCTGTGACATCTTTTGTCTTGGTCAGAGATAAAATTCACCTCCCTACCAATTTCTGCTTTCTGAAAGTCACTTGATTTTATAAAAATAAGGTAGAAGGTAGAGTGGTTCCCAGCGATGACAGTAGCTAACTCTGGTCTTGCCTATTTAAGACAGAGACTCCTCCAGCCTGTAGGCAAGGAGTGACCATGACGAGGGATGGGGCAGAGAGTGTCCTGAGGAGAGGAGCTGCTGAGACCGGACTTGGGGATAGTGGTCTGGGAGCAGTGGTGAGGAGCCCATGGGGGTCAGCTACGGGGAGTGAAGTCACTTAGAAGGCAAGAAAGGATCTAGTATTCCAAAGGAAGCCCGGTGTCCTTAGGGTGAGGAAGGTGGCAAGAAAATGGTGGGGAAGACTGGGGGCAGAGGGGAGTTGTCCCTAAGAAACCGGAACACTTCTGGAATGCAAGCAGGAACACTGGGCTTTGGGGCCACCTCTCCCAAGGGCCATACTTGCCTCCCTGGTGTCGACCCTGCCCGTGAGTTTAGCTTCCAGCAGGGCCAGGCCAGTCCTTCCCAGCACTGGGCTGCTATGCTCGCCAGTAAGCAACGGTCACAGGGGTGGGCCTGCTGGGCCCAGGGCAGCCTTGCAGTGGGCTGGTAGAGAGGGCCGCCCTGAGCTGTCCCCTGCAACTGACCCCCTAGAGTTTCCAAGAAGGAAATAACGGTCATGACTTCTTTTTCCCTTAATTTTTATCAGGATGGTTTGCGAAGACTATCAGGGAATGAATATGTTCTTTCAACAAAAAGTAAGTTCCCTTTTTAGTTTTTTGGATCACTAGCTATGATGTTGCATTCTAGCTTAAGTGATGAAAATAATTTTTTCAGATTCAAGTATTCAAATAATTTTTCTCATCAGGAAGAAGCTTCTTGGTATGTCATAAAACCTCAGAGACAAAGCAATCATCCCTTGATACAGTACTCTTGTCCCTAAGAAACAGTTAATGTTATAAAGCCTATTAATTTTATTCTCCAAATTACATCACTTTTCAGGCATTCAGCACGTTTCAAGCAATATAATCACTCCCATCTCCCTTCGCGATGTCCCACCACGGATAGCTCAGGCCATGGAAAATGAGGAATACTGGGACTTCGATATTTTTGAACTGGAGGCTGCCACCCACAATAGGTGAGTCCATGGGGAGCTCAGCAGATGGAGAGCTGGATCCCAGGGGCCTGCGTGAAGATCCCACCTGAGGAGTGTGGATTGTGTGCAGAGCTGGTCCCTGGCCAGGAAGGGGCTAAGGAAGGAGTAGCAGGGCAGCAGGTGACCCTGAGTCACCAGGGCCTGGGGGAGAGCTGCTTGACCATGACCAAGACAGCAGATTGGTAGAAGGTGTGCAACTGAGCCAGTGACTTAACTTCTCCAAGTAGCAGAGGGCTTTCTCCCAAGCCATGAGAATATTAATTTCTCCTATATGGGGGAGTATGTTAAGATAGCAGCAAAGAGCCCTGCTCAGAGCCCAGAACCAAAATTTATTGGAAACACGTATATACATGTGATAAGAGCTGTTCCCAGATCTCAGTGGCCCTGTTGGTGACAGGCATGAGGACACCTAAAGCCCCCCGTCACCCTGCTCTGGGTGTGATCACAGAGAATGGGAACGGGAGTGCGGTTTTGCCTTCAGTTTTGTACCTTGCTGGAGAAGAGCTCTTAGCCAAAGCTGGTGGTTGGCTGGGTTCACAGGAGAGGAAAGTCCACAGAGCTAATGCCAGCCAGGGCTGCCCTCCAGGGCGTCTCAGGAGAGGTGTGCTCTGTTGGGCCAGGGGATGATTCATCAGATCTTGTCTCAGTCTGACCAAACTGTCCCCAAATAGTAGCCCCAACTCTGCTGATGCTCGCCACGCGTTAACCTTCTGATGCATTCTGCTTCTGCATACCCCAGCATATCCAAGGAGAGTGGAAAAGAATACTCCCGTGACAAATGAATCTTTGAGCACCCGGTTTACATACTAGCGACATTGCATCCTTGTAAGTCAGGCTAAGGCAGGTCAGTTTAAGTCCTATGATCAACTCTGGATACTGCCTCCGCAGAGCCAAGTTTCTTGACCTTCCAAGCCCAAGGCCAGATGCTGGGTCAAGGTGACTTCTCAAGGAAAGGCCTAACTTGGTGGCCAATTGGTCACCTTCTCAGGGGAAACCCTCTCATGCTATAATGCCTGTCTGCAAATTATTGAGAAAATTGCACGACTTGTGGCATTATCTGGCTTATATGCAGTTCTCAGGAAATGTTATGTTCTTCTAGGCAGGACATCTGGCCAGTGACATATATCCAGCAAGTCCACAGGAGAGGATTGGGTTCAAAGTGGTACAAGTTTAGCCTGGAAAAGCGATTATTTTGAGGAATTTACTAGTGCAAGTAGGAATTTGAATCAGGAAGGGCAGAGTGAGCAAACTTCCCCCAGCAAATGGGGAGCCCCAAAAAGAGGGCTGCGGCCAGAGCAGCTGTGGACAGCCAGCTCTCACCTGAGCAGCTTGGTCCCCTGAGGGCAGGAAGTGGACGTGGACTCCCCCAGAGTTGGTGGCTACCACAGGAAGAGGCCAGTGCAGCCCAAGCGATGTCCACTTTGCTGCCCTGTACTCTCTGAAGTCTGGCTCGGATTTGCCTGTTGGATCTGAGCCTGCTCAGGGCTCAAAACGCTTTGCCGGCTTCTTTGCTTTGTTTTAATATTGTGGATGTTTTTCTCTATAGGCCTTTGATTTATCTTGGTCTCAAAATGTTTGCTCGCTTTGGAATCTGTGAATTCTTAAACTGCTCCGAGTCAACGCTGAGATCATGGTTACAAATTATTGAAGCCAATTATCATTCTTCTAACCCCTACCACAATTCTACACATTCTGCTGATGTGCTTCACGCCACTGCCTATTTTCTCTCCAAGGAGAGAATAAAGGTGAGCGGGTGTTTGCACTCCCTATTTAATGGGCAGGAGCAGCGGGGAGAATTTGGCGCTTCTGCTTCCATGGAGAGATGTGCGGTGTGACCGCTCACGTTTGCAGCCTGGCACAGGAAGGGCGAGGCCACACAGGCAGGCAGGAGGCTGCGCTATAGCTTTGGGGAATTGATATGTTAATTCATGACATAATCCCAGCCATTCCATGGGAGTAAAAGAAACGGGATTTGGCCCCTAGGGAGAAAGCCAGCAAGGACAGGATAGGGCTCTTCTGGGGGTCTCACTCTGAACCTACAGACTAGTGCAGCCAAGTAACTGTTTAGGGCCCCTACCTATATCTCAAAGTCCATGGGGGTCTGAGCCCAAGTTCATCATCTTTGCCCATATCACTGCTCCCTCCCAGGGTTGTCTGCCTGGTCCAGGGTTCCAAAGCAGATACTCAAGTCAGAAACCAGGACTCATCCTTAATCCCGGATGTCTGGTTGATCATCTGACCTGCCTACTGTCACATCTAAATGTACTCAGATTCATCTCTTCGGAGTGCCCTTGCTGCTGTCCCAGTGAGGGCCCCCATCCTTTCTCATCTAGACAGTTCCGCACTAGAACTCCTGTCTGCCCTCCTCACATTACTGCCAGCACGATCTTTCTGAAATAGCACATCTGACCATGTCGTTCCCAGCAACGGCTTCCCACCTCCTGCGGGGTTTAAACTTTAAAACTCTACAGCTCTCTACACTCGCCTTAGTAATCAGCTCCTCTCTCATCATTTCCTCCCCTGCACCCCAGACACACAGGCCACATTTGGGCCACAGCAAACCACTTTAGTTTCTGAAGCTTCTGCCATTGGCGCACTGCTCCCTTGGCTGGGACCAAGCATGGCCGCAGCCAGGCAGGGCCCGGGAACTGAAATGTGGGAGAGAGCAAAGATGCCATCTGGCACGTGGGGGGATTGAACACATGTTCATTCCTCACCCTGAAGGGCAAACCTTCTTAGAGAAAGACCAGGACCAAAAGTGGAGGTAGAGTCAGCGTCCAGAGGGGGACTGCTTTGTAAATTATGAAAATAAGTGGCAAGGCCTGTCAGTGTGGCTCAGCATATAAAGAACCCAACTTTTGCTGTAATTTATTGCTTTTGAACTACTCAATAGATAACATGCAAATATATTTTCATAGAGCTAACTTAAAACAATTTTAAAAAGTATTTATTGAAATGTAATTCACATACATTCACCCAATTAAAGTTAAAATTAATTTTAATTTAGATCAATTTAAACAAATTTGCCTGGCTGATTATTAGATATACACGTTCTTCTCAAGCATCCATAGAATATTTCCAAAAATAGTCTTATTCTAGGACACAATGAATATGTCAATAAACTTCAAAAGTTCATAGGCTATATTTTCTAATACAGTAGAACCAGAATTTAATAATTAACAGTTGCATAAAAAATG
>RJWJ010013612.1:0-39559 GCA_004363605.1 Indri indri | reverse complement strand
GCCTCAGGCTCCCGAGTAGCTGGGACTACAGGCATGCGCCACCATGCCCAGCTAATTTTATACATATATATTTTTAGTTGTCCAGCTAATTTCTTTCTATTTTTAGTAGAGATGGGGGTCTCACTCTTGCTCAGGCTGGTCTCGAACTCCTGAGTTCAAGCAATCCTCCTGCCTTGGCCTCCCAGAGTGCTAGGATTACAGGCCTGAGCCACCACGTCCAGCCTGTATTTTTTCTATCTCTGAGTCCTTCTCCTTCTTTGCCCCAGTCTCTTAGGCTCTGTTTCTCCTTCCATCTTATCCCTTCTGTTTTTCTCCCTGCCACTCTGTCCTTCCTTCTCTCTCTTCCTCATACCCCAGTGGCTCTTTGTTTGTTTCTTGACCTCTGTGGGTGTGTGTCTCAGTCTCAACTTCTCCCTGTCTTTGTCTTATTTTCTTTCCCATCCCAGAGCCCACAGGGACCTTTAGAGAGGATAAACTGCTACATTCTGGGCTCTTTCTCCAGAGGAGTTAAGGATGGAGACTTAGGGCTAAATTTGAACTTTTCAGGCTTGGGTGGGGCCCGCCAGGAGGCAGTTAAGGAAGAAGGAGGGAAAAACTGGCTTGTTCAGTCAGGGGATGGAGCCTGGGGTGGGAACTTGGCAAAGACTGTGAGTTCCAACGTTCAGTCAGTGTCCTGGCCCTACACTTTGACTGAGGCCTTGAGGCTATTTTTGGAAGCTTTCAAAATATCCCAGAAGGCGTGTCTACCCTCTCCATTCAGACTGGGATGCCAGAGGATTCATGGAAGATAGAATAACTTAGGCTAGCCCTGTATTCTTTCTCAGCTCCCACCAGCTACTGAGAAAACAATAGTAACACTGCCCCAGATTGGAGGGTCATGGAAGAGACGGGAGTAGTAGCAGCAGACCACAAGCCAGTCAGAGAGTGGGAAGAGGTGAATAACATGCCTCAAATCCCAATATCCCCAAATCCCAAAATATCGCCACTGGAAGGGATCCTAGAGTTCAGCTAGTCTCGCCCCTTCCATACTTATATGTGAAGACTGGAGAGGGCACTATTAATATCTCTCAAGAAGGAAGGAAGAAAAAAGAATCTCTTAAGTCCGTTCATTCCATCACCTCTGCTCTAGTTTACTTATCTCTGGCATGGATTCTTCCAACAGTTTGGTTTCTCTGCCTTTAGTCGCTTCCTGGGCAGTCCAATGCTTCCACGGTGGCCAGAGAGACCTATTGTATTTTGGGGTAGGGTAGGGGTGGAAAAGCAGCCTTGACCGTGTCACTCCCACTTCAAGCCTTCGCTAGCCCCCAGTATCTACTGGATAAAATCCAAAACCCCTTAGCCTGACACACAAGCCCGTTTGTGATTTAGCCCCCACTCAGCTTTCCAAACTGTTACTTGCTGTGTTTCACTTTGGAACTTTCCAAACTCTCTGCCACTATCCTAACCGGACATTCTTCTGTGTCTCTGTCTCTGTCTCTCCAAAAAATTTAACACATGCCTACAGGTAGAAATTCAGACAGCATAGTAAAACAAAAAGTAAAACTCCTCAAGCTTTCTGTGCCCTACTCCTATCCAAAGGTAGCCACCTCCCAGCTCTCTGACCTAATCCTCTGCTATTCTCCACTCCCCGCCCCTCACAGTGATCCAGCTACAGAGGGTCTCCTTGATATTCCTAGATCATGTGAGTTCCCACCTTAGGCCCTTTGCGCTTGTTAATTCCTCTGTCTAGATTGTTCTTTCCCCAGATATCTCACTTCTTCCCTCAGTTCCTTCTTGTTTCTACTTGTCACCTTCTTGGTGAGGCTTTCTCTGACCTCCTTTATCTAAATTTGCAATTTACCCCACATCTCTTGTTTCCTTCTCTGCTTTATTATTTAGCACTTATCATCATCTAACATACTATGTATTTGACTGATTTACTTGTTTATTATCTGTCTCCCCCACTAGAATGTAAATTCCATGAGGGCAGTGATTTTTCGCCATGGCTCCCTCCACCGTACCTGACAGAGTACCTGCCACATTGTGGGTTTTCTTTTTCTGTTCTCATTATGCTTTGGCCTATTAAATGGGGTTTCAATAAAATATTCATTGACTAAAGTTCAATGGAAGATAACCATAACTTCTCTTATGTATTTTAGACTACTTCTGGATTCTATTCTGACCAATTGATTTGTTTGTTCTTTCTTTGGTAGAACAGTTTTTTGTATTCGATGTGTGGTCTCATACTTCTGGCTTCTGTACATGCTAGTCCCTCTGCCTAGCATAAATTTCCCCCTCCCTGTTCTATGTGGAGAACTTTCGCTCACTCTTCAAGTCTCAGCTTAAGCTCCATCTTTTTATGGAATCTCTTCTGCTTCTGTAAGCCTGAATTAGATGCCTCTCCTCCATTCCTCCATAGCCTTTCTGCTATTGTATAATTACCCTGTGCCTTGATCATCTATTTAACATGTCTGCTTCCCCTACTAAACTGGAACTACCCTGGGGGACTAAGAATTATTGATAGTGGCATCCCTGGTACCTAGCATGGTGCCTGGCATTCAGTAGGAACAGCTGTAATCAGACAGACCTGCATTCGAATCTAGCTCTGTCACTTCCTAGCTCTGTGACCTTGGGCAAATTACTTCCCCTCCTGAATCTCAGTTTCATGCCCTGTCACGTAGACATCATGACACACCACATGGTGTTGTGGCGAGGATGCAGTGAAACAGCTCTGCATGTATAAAGTGCTGTAACAAATGTGAAGACCTTTAGTTATCTCACTTGCTCCTCATGAGGGATGTAGGGCAAATATTATGAGCTCCATTTTCTAGAAGAACCAACAGAGGTCCAGAGAAATGAAAGTGAATTTTCCAAGGTTACAGGGTAAATGAGTGGCAGAGCCAGAAGCCAAATTTGAATCTCCCAGATCGGAAGCCTGCTCTTTGCCTGCAAATTGGAAAGGGCATGGCTCCAGAGCTCCTGGCTCCTAAGCCAATATGTGGGTATTGTGTAGTGCCCTCGGAGAAGACTGGCACCCCCTGGACAATGCGATTTGCGCCACTGAAGGAAACAGAGAGCAGTTTCCCTCTCCCTCCAGTCCTCTTTAGCCCAGGGGTTCTTGGCTACCTCAGCTTCTCAGTCAGGTAGCAGGAGGCAGTGCCTCGCTGTTCGAGGTTGGAAGGAGGAGAAAGGTAAGAGCTTTCTTTCATGAGGAGCAGCTGAAGGCTGGGCCTGCTTGCGGAGAGATTCTGAAAGGGAAGGAGAGCACAGGAACCACTATACACACTACGTACTGTCTGCCAGCCACTTTACCATGCGTCCATTTAGATAACAAATATTTACTGAACACCTATTATCTACGAGGTAAGTACTGAATGCTGGGGGTGCAGCACTGAATGGGACCATAGGGAGAGGACACAGATGGCAAACAGGTGATAACCATAAAGAACAAATGGTAGTCTTCACATTTTATGGATGAGAAAACTGGGTCTCAGAGAGGAGAAATAAATTGTCCACATCACACAGCAAGTGCTGGAATCCAAAACACAGATTTACTCAACTTTAAACCTGATACTGGCCGGGCGCGGTCGCTCATGCCTGTAATCCTAGCACTCTGGGAGGCCGAGGCGGGAGGATTGTTTGAGCTCAGGAGTTTGAGACCAGTGTGAGCAAGAGTGAGACCCCGTCTCTACTAAAAATAGAAAGAAATTAGCTGGACAACTAAAAATATATAGAAAAAATTAGCCAACTGTGGTGCATGCCTGTAGTCCCAGCTACTCGGGAGGCTGAGGCAGTAGGATTGCTTGAGCCCAGGAGTTTGAGGTTGCTGTGAGCTAGGCTGATGCCACTGCACTCTAGCTTGGGTGACAGAGGAAGACTCTGTCTCAAAACAAAACAGAACAAAACACCTGATACTTTTTCTTCTACACCATCCCGCCTCCCTGAATCTGCCGCCTCCAAATCATTTTCCTTACCTACCTGTCTCAGTGCTTAAAATGTCAACATTAGAGATGTATTCCTGTGGGATAACACTTGTTTCTCCAAAAATTCCCTGTTGAAATGTCAGGACAGCATCCTTGATGACCCAATATTAACATATCTCAGTTTATCAGCTTTAATCTATTAGTCACCTAGCAAGAAATACAGGGGAGCGGGCACCAGATGGTGAGTTCTGATGGAGGGCAGAGAAGGGAGGAGGAAAGGAATAGTAGTTGGAATGAGAGCCTAAATGTACTAGAAGGAAATATGGATTAATATTTTTATAATATTGGTAGGACAAGAGAAATAAAAGAAATATTGATAGTGTTGACTACTTAAAAATAAAGAAAATATTTTGTATTGCAAAAATTAAATTAAAGCAAAATCAAAAGACAAAGGACAAACCGAGAAAAATGTTTGAAAGATATTTGACATACAAGGGGCTTGTATCCTTAAAACATATCTTTAAAAGAAATCTTATAAATCAATAATAAAATGAGAATACTTCAGAAAAAAATCAAGCAAAGGATATGAGTCAATAATTTTTTTTCTCTTTTTTTTATTTCAGCATATTATGGGGGTTACAATGTTTAGGTTATGTATATTGCCCTTGCCCCCCACACCCCGAGTCAGAGCTTCGAGCGTGTCCATCCCCAGACAGTGTGCATTGCACTCATTATGTATGTATATTCCCATCCCCTCCTCCCCGCTCCCATCTGCCCAATGTCCGATGAATGTTATTACTGTATGTGCACTTAGGTGTTGATCAGTTAATACCAATTTGATGGTGAGTATATGTGGTGCTTGTTTTTCTATTCTTGGGATACTTCACTTAGTAGAATGGGCTCCGGCTCTATCCAGGATAATACAAGAGGTGCTGCTATAGCCCCATTGTTTTTTATGGCTGAGTAGAACTCCATGGTATACACATACCACATTTCATTAATCCACTCATGGATTCATAGGCACTTGGGTTGTTTCCACATCTTTGCAATTGTGAATTGTGCTGCTATAAACATTCGAGTACAGATTTTTTTTTTTTATAGAAAGTCTTTTGTTCTTTTGGGTAGATGCCCAGTAATGGGATTGCTGGATCAAATGGTAGATCTACTTGTGTCTCTTTGAGGTAT
Source organism: Indri indri (assembly GCA_004363605.1). Classification (NCBI taxonomy): domain Eukaryota; kingdom Metazoa; phylum Chordata; class Mammalia; order Primates; family Indriidae; genus Indri; species Indri indri. Next base: position 34,472 of record RJWJ010013612.1, on the reverse strand, counting down.
CTCCATATTGCTTTCCACCGAGGTTGCACTAGTTTGCAACTCAGGAAAATCAGCAAGAAAAAATAAAACGACCCTATCAAAAAGTGGGCAAAGGACATGAACAGAAACTTTTCAAAAGAAAATAGACTAATGGTCAACAAACATATGAAAAAATGCTCAACATCTCTAATCATCAGGGAAATGCAAATCAAAACCACAATGAGATATCACTTATCTCCAGCGAGAATGGCCTTTATCGAAAAGTCCCAAATAATAAATGTTGGCGTGGATGCGGAGAGAGAGTCAACAATTTATAAAAGAAGAATATATGGACAAGTGTAGTGGCTCACACCTATAATCCCAGTGTTTTGGGAGTCCAAGGCAGGAGAATCAGTTGAGGCCAGGAGTTCAAGACCAGCCTGGGCAACATGGTGTGACCCTATCTCCATAAAAAATGAAAAAATTAGCCGGATGTGGTGGTGCATACCTGTAGTCCCAGCTACCCAGGAGGTTGAGGTGAGGGGATTGATTAAGCCTAGGAGTTTGAGGTTACGGTGAGCTATGTTGACCACTGCACTACAGCCTGGGCAACATAGCGAGATCCTCTCTCTCTCTCTCTATACACACACACACACACACACATATATATAATATATTATATATATAAAATATGTATGACTAAGTTAACAGGGAAAGATGCTCATCCTCATTAGTAATTCCTCACTAGTAATTAAATAATGAAAATAAAGATGAAGGGAATTTTTTTAAAGTTTAGCATATTGACAGAGATTATAATGACTGATGATACCCAGTGTTGATGGGCATGTGGAGATAAAAGCACTTGCATGCATTGCTTGTGGAAATAGAAGTGAGAAAACTCTCTCTGAAGACTGACAACATGTATCAAAATTTAAAATTTGTTTGCCCTTTGACCCTTGAGGAAAAGTGTGGATGGTTATATAGAGATATATGCATAAGGTTATTCACAGTAAGGTTTGATAGTGCAAAATTGAAAACAACCCAAGTATCCTTTTGTAGCAGAATGGTTAAATAAACTATGGTACATTCAGGCAATGAAACACTATGAAGCCACTTAAAAAAGTGAAATAGAGCTATGTTAGTTGACATGCAAAGCCCAAGAATGCTATAGAGTAAAAAAATGCAGGTTATAAACCAGTCCATAGAGTGTAAATGGGTGTGTGTGTGTGTGTGTGTGTGTGATCCTGGATTATATTAATTAAAATATTTCTAGAAGAAGGGAGGTAACAGTTTTGTTTCTACATTGGGAAGAATCCTCCAGGGTCCAGGTTTGGGCATGGCATGTTAAATGGCAGGTGACAAATTGGAGTCTGCCCAGAGGGAAGTAAGTAGGCTGAAAGAGAGTAGAACACAAGTCAGGGAAATAGTTGAAGGATCTGGGGACAGAGAGGACAGAAATCCCAGGGAAATTGATTTTGACTTAAATAAAAGAATCTCTTTGAATGCCCTAGCTCTCCTGTAATTGAGTAGGCTATCTAGATAGGAATAGGGAGTGAGCTTCTCATTACTGGAGGTGTGTAAGGAGATGGACAATCAGTTCGATGACCTCTGAGTCCATTCCCTTCTGGTTTTTGAGAGTCTCAGACTTGATAAATGTTGCAGACTTGCCTGCTGGGGGCTGATGGGAAAGGTAAGGGCTGGGGTTCCAGGGATTAAAGCCCAGTGGGACCTGCAGTGAGTTGGAGCCAAGGCCACAGTCGGCCTGGTTTTCCACCCCTGTCCCCTGAGAGAGATCTCCTCTCCCCTCCCCTCCCCCACCCAACCCGGGCTCCCTGCCCACCAGCCCTTCCCTTCTCCCATAGCATCTCACCTGTAGAAACTGCAGGGCTTCTGCCACTGACATTGGAATTCCCTCCTCCCCTTCCCTCTTTCTGGGTCAGAGAGTTTAAATTGGCCGGTTATTAGGCCAAATAGGTAGGCAGTTACCTAGGTGGTGTGATCCCAAGGGCACTAGACCTATCCGCTGTTTCAAGATACCTCCCAAATGTCTGATTTTTCATTAGTGCTTTGTCCTTTGAATCTTGAATGCTTTCCAAAATTCCTTTACAAAAATGCCAATAATTCCGGGAAGGGGATCACCTTCAGCTGCCAGGAAAGGGGAGGGGTGGGGGAGGGCTTCTGCATTCTGCACAGGGCCACTTCTGAGTATCCAGAGGAAGTTTTGTATGCTGGCAGGCTGGGCAAGGCAAGAGGGGGAGGAAGCCTTTAGGGAGAAGTTTTTCTATCCAAGGGCCCAAGTACTCTGTGGTTAAAGCTTAAAACAGCTAGACTCAGTAGTTCCTAGGCTCCACTGCACATTCGAACTGCCCAGAGAGCTTTTAAAAATACCGATGCCCAGACTTCACCCAAACTAGAAGGTTCTGATTTAATTGCCCTGGGGTGGGGTCTGGGCACAGTTATTTTTGTACAGCTTCCCAAGTGATTCTAATGTGCAGCCAGGGCTATGAGCCACTAAACATAGAGAAACCTAGGCAGATGTAATCTAGCTTGAGGGAGAAGATACAGGGGCTGGGTTAGCCTCCTGGTCCCCTGTAGGGCAGGACCCATCGGGAAGGGATGGTACTATTGTACTGCTCCCCAGCTACAGCCCCTTTCCTCAAAGGTAATTGAGGGCTGGAGGGCTAGTTACTTGTGTAGGGTGACCAAACTTTCTGGTTTGCCTGGGACTTTCCGGGTTTTAAAATTGAAAGTTCCACATCCTCGGCAAACTGGAAAGGTTGGTCATCCTACACAGGGTGACTGCAAGTATTTAAACCTTAAGTCATTTGAGCACTGATTAGGATGACTACTTTCTCTCCCTCGGTTTTCTCTTCTGTGAAACAGGGGTAGCCTTTAAATGCTTGTTCTGCCTCTCGCCCGCAGCTGTAAAATAGAATAACGTTAGTAAAAGGGCTCAGTGATCTGTAAAGCATGTCTGGATGGAATGTTATAAATAATATGCAGTACCTGCCAGGATGAAAAGGTCATAGGATGCCTGCCAGTTAAATCTATAATGTCTATTGAGGTGGCAGCCTGGCTGTCATTTATCCTTTCCTTCTTTCCCATGGGTTCCTTTACCTCATCCCCAAAATCCTGGAATATCAGAGCTGGAAGGGACCACAGACACCCCTCAGTCCTATCCCACCGTCAAACAGATGGAGAGATGGAGGCCTAGAGAGGTAAAATGACTGATCTGAGATCATACAGCTCATTAGCAGCAGAGCTGGTGTTCAAACTCAGCACACCATGATGCCTAGCTCCTTCATCTCAGAGTTGCATATTACTGCCCAACCACCTCTCTAGCCCCCGTAAGCCCATATGTCCTTTTTGGGGCACTATATTTTTACTTCTCCCACAAACACTCTCTGAGTACAAAGAGAAAAAAAAGCTCAAGGGACTGTGGGAGCTCAGGGCAGGGGAACGGAATTCGGCCTGGGGAAGTAGCTATGGTCAAGAACTTCTCAGATGAGGTGACCTGAGACTAGAAGAAAAGTAATAATTCCCCAGGGAAATAGGGGAAGCCATCAGGGAAAGGACATTCTAGGCAGTGAGAATAACATGTCCAGTGGGCCAGAGGAAGCAGAAAATGTGGCTTTTTGGTCCAGTTCAGGGGTGATATGACTGGACAGCAAGGTGATGGGCAGCTGGGGTTTAAACTAGGGTCAGATATTTAATGCTCTTTAACCACTTACAACTCCAGGACAAACAGAGAGGGATTAATAAAACAATGGGAAAGTTACAGAATTACCCTCAATCTCAGAACAAGATTAATACTCACTCTCCTCGCCCACACTGAGTACTGGAGCTGATGCCTAGCCCAGCCCTGACTCATCCCTAGGACACTGGGCTGGGAGGAGGCCCAGCCCCACCCTCCCCTGTCTAGGCCGAGTCTAGGCTAAGCCATGTAGATTACGGGCCCAGGCTGGCAGGCCTTCAGGCTGTCCCTTCCCAAGTATGCTTCCCAGGCTGCTCTAGGCCAGGAGCCCAGGACCCTTCTGTTCTGGGCCTGGCAGGTACTGGCCCCTGACAATTATCCCCCTTGATCTCTGCTTTGGTTCTTGTTTCCATTGGCATCAGTGGAGTTTTCCCATCTCTCTTCTGGACTTCATGTAATGATCCCTCCAACCCCCAGGTCCCCATAGCACAGAGTTCTCTTTCTTTCTGCCCCATGGGTTTTCCCTGAAGCATGTTTTTTTGGGCAGTTGGATGTCCAAAGCATTATGGGAGCGCAGAGAAGAAAGGGAGTTTTTGTGGAGGGTTGGGGGGAGGGGGGAGGCTCCATGGAAAAAATGACATTTGACTTGGTTGTGGAGGGTAAGTAGGAGTTGGTCAGGTGGAAAAGGATTAAAAAATTGAGGGAACAGAAGGCTTGAAGGCACAGAACTTTGAACCTACATGGGGATGCTTAGGTGTGGATCCAACATAGAGAAAATGCATGGTGAGGGATGGGGGAGGGAATGTTTAGATGCCCAACCACCTCCTGGGCCTCTGCATTTCAATGGTTCATGGGTACCTCAAATTCATCATGTCCAAAATCTTCATCCTCTTCTCTCTGCTCCACAAACTGGTCCTTTTCTAGGGCTTCTAATCACTGAGTCCTACCTATTCTACGTCTTTAATCTCTCTTCAATTTATCCTGTTCTTTCTGTTTCTAAAACTGGTCAAGCATCCCTAATCTGAAATGCTCCAAAATCCAAAACTTTTTGAGTGCCAACTTGATGCTCAAAGGAAATGTTTATTGGAGCATTTTGGATTTCAGATTTTTGGATTAGTGATGCTCAACTGGTATAATGCAAAACATTTCAAAATCCGGAAAAATCCAAGAACCAAAACACTGCTGGCCCCAAGTATTCCAGATAAGGGATATTCGACCTGTACTACTGTCCAAGTCCAGAACTGAAGAATAAGTATGTCTTTTCCTTTTCTACAATAAAAACCAAGTTTCTCTTTTTACATGGACTCCAGGATCCTTAGAGTAAAATTCACAGCTCACCTGCATGAACCCTAGTGGCTTCCATGTCTGCACTCTATTCTTACTAATTTATCCTCCTTCCTTACTCCATCAGCAGAGTTCCTCAGTTTTGACTTTGTGATCCTGACTTCTCTCATCTTTATTTTAAAATTTTATTTATGTTTATACTTTTATTGCTTTCCTGTGGTGTGTTACCTCAAATAATTTGCAGAATGAGTTGAGAGATGGATGATTTGAGAGGTGGCTGGCCCACAGGAGATAAAATGGCTTAGATCCTCATTATTTTTTGCCTGATCTATTATCATGGCTTCCAAACTGAGTTCCATATCCCCCATTCCATCTAGTCCCCTCCGTTCTGTCTTCCTCTGGCCTACAACATTATCCTTTCTAAAAACAAAAGTGGGCCAGGTCACTCCCTTGCTTTAAAACCATCAGCAGTTTCTCATTACCCTGAGGATAACATTCAAGATACCTAGTATGAAGTGCAAGGTCCTTTGTGAATTTACCACCTCTCATTCATTTGTGCTCATTGAGTACAACTATACTGTGTGCCAAGCACTGTGCTAGGTGCTGGTATTCAATAGTAATAAAAATCAGACACTATTCCCACCCTCATGAAACTTAGGATATACTTGGGGAGACAGACATTAACCAACTCAAGACTCAAATAAATGTATACTTAAAAACTGTGGTAAGTTCTCTGGAGAAGTGTGGTAAGTTCTCTAAGGGCACATGGCAGGGGTGCTGACATATGGTAGGTTTTAGAAAGTTCCACAAGAAGTGATATTTTATCTGAAGGAAGGATTGGATTAGGGTTAACCAGGTAAATGGTGAGGGTGGGGAAGCTTGTGCCTTCCTGCAGAATAAATGGTATGCAAAGGATTTCATGGAGGATGGGTTGGAGGAAGCATGACAAATTTTAGAGGCAGAAAGAAGGCCAGTACGGCTGGAATGCAAGCAGTGACAAGGAGTATTGGTTGAGAGATGGCCTAGAGAAGTAGGTAGGAACTAGACCATAAAGGGCATTCAAAGGCCATGACAAAGATTCCGTTCTTCATCATAAGAGCAAAAGGGAGAAGTCATTGAAGGCTTTTAAGCTGGGGAGTGACATGATTTTACATATTTAAAAGATTCTTCTGGTTGTTTTGACTCAGCTGGGACTAGGTAGTGACAAGGGAGATGGAGAGAAGCAGGCAGATGTGAGAGCAATCTGCTTGCAGCTCTCCAAATTTCCATGATCACTCTTGCTTCCTTGACTTTGTAGATCCTGTTCCTTCTCCCTGATATGTCTGTTTGTGCTGCTATAACAAAATATTAATACCTGATGCTGGGTAATTTATAAATGGTAGAAATTTATCCCCCACAGTTTTGGAGGCTGGGAAGTTCAAGATCAAGGTACTGGCAAGTTCAGTGCCTGGTGAGGGCCTGTTCCCTGCTTCCAAGATGGCACCTTTAACACTGTATCTTCACTTGGCAGAAGGGACAGAGGGCAAAAGGGGCCTAGCTAATTCCCTCCAGCCCTAATTCATGATGGCAAAGACCTCATGGCTTAATCATCTCCTAAAAGCTCCATCTCTTAATACTGTTGTATTGAGGATTAAGTTTCTACATGAATTTTAGAGGGGACACAAACAATCAAACCACAGTAGAAGGAGTAGCTAGAGGACAGTCTCCAAGGTGTGAATGGGCAGGGTGTTGTGTGTGTGTGTGTTTGTGAATATAAAAGAGCCAAGGAAGTATAGTGGTTCAAAGTGTAGGCCCTGTATCAGAGCATCTGGGCTCATATTCTTTTGTCTTCAGGTGCCAGTGACCTTACGCAAGTTATTTACTCTCTTTCAGGTTCAGTTTCCTCATCTATAACATGAGGATAATTATAATGTCTAGTGTTCGAGGTTGTTGTGAGGATTAAATCAAATAATAATGCATATCAAGTATTCAGCAAAGTGCCTGATACATAAAAAGCACTCAACAGACATTGAGCACTGTTATTATTGTTGAGCATTTGTTTGTGTGCAGGGGGTAGGTGGGCATGGGCAATGAAGATACCAGTCTGACCAGAGAAATCTGCTTGCATTTAAAAGGAGAGATGTGGCTGCAAATGAGAGGTGAAGCTTGGCTGTTGATGGGGAGAGAATGCCAAAGATCACACTGTCCATAAGTTGCCAAGTGAGTACTCAAGCTTGCTCTGGGATGCCAAATCCTGTGACCTTTCTACTCAACTTACTGCTTCTTTTTACCAGAAGGAAAATTCAGAACAAGTGGTTGTTGAAAGGTGGGGTGCATCACTTCAGCAGGGAGAAGGTGGAAATGTTCGAGACATTATCAAAGGGAAGAGGTGAGATAGGTCCAATGTATTCAAGCCTGTGTGTAAGGAGCAGCAGATGTAGGTGGTAGTTAAAAATATATATTATTGAGTTTGGTGTCTGGAGAGCTAGGTTCTAGTTCATCTCCTATGTTTACTGGATGTATGGCCTTAGGCAGGGCTCATACCTTCTCTTAGCTTTTTCATAGTAGGGCTAGGAATCCCTACCCCACCAAAGCAAGGAACAAATGATGAGATACTAAGGAATACCATGTGGGAAAACAGGCCATTACCACCACCGCCCACACATAACATATGCACAAGCTCCTGGCATTGCACATGGCACATGCCAGGTGCTCCAGAAAAAGTTCTTCGATAAGACTCAGTATGTGTGTGTGCATGTATGTGTGTGTGTGTATAAAATATGTGTGTGTGTTGTATGTGTGAAAAAGAAGAATCTGTGTACATTCTTGTGTGGATAGACAGGTGATTGATATAGAGTCCACAGGCCTCCTTTTCTAAGAATTAAAAAGTTGTGGGTAGTATTTCAAGGCTTTCACCTTCTCTCTCCTACCAGGTACTGGCTGGGAAGGTGTTGGCTTCCTTTGGGTTCAGCCCTTGGATGAAATATCACCCCACGTTGAGGGGCATTATGGAGAGAGAATATGTAAGGCATACCCAGACTTCATTCATTTATTTAACCTAACCGATATTAACCAAGATCCCACTCTGTGACAGGTACTATACTGTATGCTGAGGCTATGATGGTGAGCAGAACAGACATGATTTCTGCCTTTATTAAAATCATGGTCTAGTAGGGAAGTATAATAGTTTTCTATAGCTACTGTAACAAATTACTATAAACTTAGTGGCTTAAAACAACACCAGTCAATTTTCTTATACTTCTGGAAGTCAGAAGTCTAAAATGGATCAGCAGGGCTGAGTTCCTCATGAAGGCTCTAAGGGAGAATCCATTTCTTTTCCTTTTCCAGCTTCTTGAGACTGCCTGCTTCTCTTAGCTTGTGGCCTCTTCTTCTATCTTCAAAACCAGCAATGGCAGGTCAAATGCTCACATCACATCACTCTGACCTCCTCTCATGCCTCTCTTTTCCACTCTTCCACATATAAAGACCCTTGTGATTACATTGGGCCCACCTGGGTAATCTAGGATAATATCTCCTCATCTTGACGTCAGCTGATTAGCCACCTTAATTCCATCTGCAACCTTTATATCTGTTTGTAATATAATATAACATATTCATAGGTTCTGGAAATTAGGAAGTGGACATGTTTGGGGGCCATTATTCTGCCTACTAGAGGGAGGCAGATATTAAATAAGTAAATACATAGATAGAATACACTATTGTAAACTATAGTAAGTGCTGTGAAGGAAACAAATCTCTGAGATTGATAATAACGTATTGTTGGTGGTGTTGTTTTGGTTGGGGGTATTCTATTTGAGAAAGAATGGGCAAGGAAAGAAGTGATATTTAAACTGAGACCTGAAGGAAGGGAAAGAGCCAGTCATGCAAACAGCCAGAGGAAGAATATTCCTGGAAAAGTGTACCAGGCAGAAGGAACAGCATCCCCAAAGACTCTAAAATGGGAAAAGATATAGCACTGAACAGGAAGTGGGAGAGCTCAGGCAACAGAAAACTTTGCATAAGTGACTGAGGTGATAAATGAGTAAATGTGATGAGGTGAAGGGGTTTCATTACTTCCACTTCCAATTCCCATGCAGTCTATGAGGTCAGAGTCCTGGGGATGGGAAGCAGCCCCCCTAGGCTGGCAGGCAAGCCCATGGCCCTTGGGGTATGCGGTACTGATTCAGACCCCTGGAAGATGGGAGCAACTAGAATGTAAAGCACCAGAGTGCTGGTGCACTCACAGCTCGGGGATGCAGCCAGCCAGTGGGTGGATCCTGACAGAGACCTTTGCCCAGGGACCCAGGATGATCTCATTTTCTATGGGAAGCATCATCAATCAGGAGGCCTAGAACTGGGCAGGTTTCTGGGAGATCAGAAGAGAGTACAAACCACAACCCTTGCCTTCAGAAGCTTTTGTTGGAGATATGGAACCCATATTGCAGGAGGAATAAGACCTCCCCAGTTTCCAGGTCAGCCATTGGGCAAGAGAAGCCTGCATTTCTCCCGGGTCTCAGATACTGCCCTGAGCCATGGTAGGTACTCATTCCAGGTTTGCTCTCAGCAGAGAGACCCACCAGCCAATCTCTGTACCCTTTCCCCCCTCCCTAACAATTTCTCTGCTTCTATTTTTAGATGTTCCCAAAGCATCAGAACTATAGGATCATTCATCTTTTTTATTTTATTTTATTCTTGCTAACTTGCTTGATCCTTATGGCTCTTAAGTCTGGAGACCCTGTGAAAAGAACCCTGGCCTGGGAGTCAGGAGAACTAGGTTTCTCCCTGAGCAAGTCCATTGGTTTCTCTTGGCCTTAGTTTCCTCACATACAGGATAGGGACATATACCTAGATAGTGTTAATCCTAAAATAATATTTTCAGGTTCTGATTTCTGTTTTTATCCTTGCATGAGGATATGAGAGAGGTGGATTTAGGCAGTGATGAAAGACCATGTTCTAAGAGTCAGTGGTTCTATGAGTTAAACACAGAGCTCTCTCTCTTCTCCCAAACATTCTGATATTCAGAATAAATGTCTGGACCCAGTCACCAGCCAGTACATTTAGGGCTTTGTTGGCCTGAGGAAGGTAGAACCAGACCTCTTGGTCTTCAGTCCCAAAGCCTGGAGAAGCAGAGGCTGAGGAGTTTGGGCATGGTTAGTATGTGAGGAGAAACGAGAACAGCTTCTCCTCTGCCAGCACCACATCCTCTGGAGTCATTAGGGAAGCCCAGGAATACATGATGTGGCTGGCTCGGAGGGACACTTCAAACCTGGGGGAGGGCCCTGCATTTTCTCCACTGAGACACAGCTGCATATGGGCTCACATCTGCATGTACACACATGGCCAGATTGAATATAAACCAGTGTCTTTGGTGCAGTGCGAAGTAGGGGGAAGTCTCTTAAAATATATTTAAGTATGTTTGAGACCTGTATGTCTCAGGTAAAAGAACGTTAGAATGTTTTCTGGTCTGAGACTAGGGCGTAAGGAATGAGAAAAAGTGTTTCAGGAAGGTGAGTCATGGCAGAAAGTGGCTACTACGTATCAGGCCGACTTGGGAATGCATATTAAGCTTCACCATACACACACGAGCAAATTGACACATAAACAGGCAAGCATGGAAGCATATGGACAACACACATATGGCCATTTATACCCCAAACACCCATAGCTATGATCATCGTTTTTCCATGTGCAAGCACTTCATGGTTTGCAGAAACACTTCTCGTAATCAACCTTATATATCCTCCTGACAACAATCTTGGCAGGTAGCTATTACTATTACTGCAATTTTTACAGATGAGGAAACTGAGGCTTGGGTTAATCAATGGATTTACCTAAAGTTATTGAACTAGTAAATGACAAAACTGAGACTAAAACCGGGTCTTCTGGTTCCAAATTCAGTGCTCTTTATACTATCTCATGCTGCTTTCCAGGTGGCACTTTCTCTCTCTCTCTCTCTCTCTCTCTCTCTCTCTCTTGCTCTCTCTCGCTCTTTCTGTCTCTCAATCCTATACAAGAAAAAATCATGCATCTTGCTGCATATACATAAAAGCATATGCATATAAATAATGCATATAGAACTAGAGTGGCCAGCTGGAGTTGTTGGGCTGTGCTCTCATAATGATCTCAGTATGAGGGGAGGGGTCTGCTCAAAGCTTTGTAGGTGGGAGCTTTCTATCCTGGGCCAATGATTTTGATTGGCCCTACTAGGATGAAGCCTTTGATCCCCACATGTCAACACTTCCTTGTGTACCACTATAGATTTTTTCCATTGGTCACACCTCTGCCCCTTAGCACTGAGAAATCCAAAGACATAGACAACATCCTCCTGAATCTTCTGTTCTCAAAGTCAAACAACCTCAGATCCTTCAACTATTCTTCATGTGTCCTGGGTCCCAGGCCCTTCTCCAGGCAGCTTGCTTCCCTATGGAAAGACCCCAGTGTATGTGTGCCCCCCTTAAACTGGGGGGCCACAGCAGGATACAGTTCTTCAAATGAGGTCTGACTAGGGAAGAAGAAGGCAGCACTGTCCCTTTCCTCCTAGACACTAGCCTTCTAGGTTTAAATTAACTCTCCTGGCAGCCAGAACTCATTGCTAACATTTATGGGGTAAGGCCTCAGAGGTCTTTTTAGCTATGCTACTACTAAGCCATATCTTTCCCATCTTTTCCTCATGAGGTTGGCTGTTTGGACTCAAGCACAATCTTTACGTTTGTTCTACTTTTAAGCTTTAATATTATTTGGGCTTGTCATAAATTTGGATCCTGATTCTTTTGCCCAACCTATCAACATTCTCTTCCATGTTCCTCTTATTTTCTCCTTTCTTCTCGTTTCTCTTCTCCTTCCTCTCCCTCTTCCTCCTCCTCTTTCCTTTTTACTGTTTTATATAAAAAAGTAATTCATGCTCATTAAAAAGTCAAAGTATATACAAATATATATATTAATTAAAAAGTAAAAATTCTTCCTTTACACTCGTCTCTAATTTCAGTCTTCTCTCCAGAGGTAACCACTGCTATCAGTTTGCCATGCATCTTTCTCCTTTTCTGGGGACTTATAAACGTATATGTGGGCCGGGCGCGGTGGCTCACGCCTGTAATCCTAGCACTCTGGGAGGCCAAGGCGGGAGGATCCCTCGAGGTCAGGAGTTGGAGACCAGCCTGAGCAAGAGCGAGACCCCGTCTCTACCAGAAATAGAAAGAAATTAGCCAAACAACTAAAAACATATATAGAAAAAATTAGGCGGGCATGGTGGCTCATGCCTGTAGTCCCAGCTACTTGGGAGGCTGAGGCAGGAGGATCGCTTGAGCCCAGGAGTTTGAGGTTGCTGTGAGCTAGGCTGACACCACAGCACTCTAGCCCGGGCAATGGCACCAGACTCTGTCTTGAAAAAAAAGAAAACCATATATGTAAAAGTATGGATATTTTAGTTCATAAATGTAATCATACTATTCATGTTGTTCTGTGACTTACTGGTAGATCAAAAACTTCCCATGTTTGCAAAAGGTTGATAGGTCTACAGGGCTGGAAATGAGAATGGCGGATCCCTCTGTCCTCTGGCCTAGCTGAGCAATCTGTCCTGAGCTCCAAGGATATGCCTAGAAGTGTGCTGGGCTCCTTCTGGGTGGAACACAAAGTGTGATCCCTATACGGGAGCAGCTACAGCCTAGCCTGTAATGGAAAAAAAAGGAAAAAAAAAAAGCAGCAGTTGACAAGATGAAGCAGGATGTGGGAGGGAGGCCAGATGAGCGCTGCAGACCTACTGCGGGCACTGCGGGGCTAGGGGAGGCAGAGAGCACGAGGAGGGCAGGAATGTGCTGGGGGACAGGCCAAAACCAGTGCACTGATTTGAGGAAGGTGGAGACTGGGGTTTGGAGGAAGGAAAGTGAATAGAAGACAGATATGTGGAAAAGGATCTCAATTTTGATGAAAGTGAGGACTGAGCAAGGATGGGGAGGAAATATGGTGGGAAAAGGGTCCTGCAGAGAATGGATGAAGTGTTGGAGGAGCTGAGGCAGTTTAGCCAAGAGAAGAGAAGTTTCCTGGGGACATGGGATCTTCAGGCCTCCGAGGAGCTGTTAGGGACAGCAGGGGATCTGTGTGGCCCTAAGGAGCAGGGCCTAGACCCACGAGTGGAAGCCACAGAGAAAAGGAGTTCAGATACACACAGGAAGAGCTTTCTAAGAGTCAGGGCTGTCTTGAGAGGGAATGGGCAGCTTTGATAAGTAGTGAGCTCCCCATCAGTGGAAAGTTGGAGTCAGGGGCTGTGTAAGCATCTGCTAGGGTGTGGCCCAGGAGCCTGCCCTATGTGGGGGTGGGGCTGGATGAATGGGACATGGAGGACTAGGGGCTGTTAGGTGGGTGGGACAGGAGTGGGGTGGGTCTGAGTCGGGGGTAGAAGCTCTACTTGGGCCGCTCGGGGCCAGCCCGGCCCCCCATGTGGCCAGGGTGGCGGGGCTGGGCTGGGCCGGGCTGGGCCGGGCCGGGCTGGGCTGGGCGGGGCGAGGCCAGCGGCCGGCGGGGAGGCGGGCGCGAGGGCGGGGAGCGGTGCGGAAGCCGGGCCACATAAAGGAGCGGGCGGCGCGACGGGGGCGGCTCTTTCCTGGGTGGGGTTTGTGAAGTCGTGGCCCGTTAGCAGGAAGCCGAACACTCGCCCGGACGCTAGAGAGGGACCCGATCCGAGCCCCTGGCCCCCGAGTCCGAGCCGTGTGTACAGCGCGGTCTCAGAGCTGCCCGACAGTTCCTAGCCAAACTTCACCAACTCCGCTGCCTTTGCCGCCACCATGCCCAAAACGGTAAGTGCCGGGGGTGGGCACTGTTGACCCCGGGGGCTCTAGCAGACCCTCTTAGCCCTTTGCTGATGGCGGAAGGCTTGGCCGGCCACCAGCCCGCCTGGGACGCCGTGCCCTCCACCAAGGCCTGGGATGAGGAGGGACAGGAGTGGGGTCCTGGTGTGGCGCGCCCTCGGGAGTCAGGGGTGTCCAGGCCAGAAGTGTGGATAGGACGGGGCCAGCCTCTTTTTCAGGTTTCAGTTCCTTGCGTCGGGATGCGACAGTGGGGAAGGCTCCGTTGTGGGCCCGGGGTCTCCCCTTTCCCTTGACGGGCCGTGGGTGCGGGAAGGAGAATTCTGCTCCAGAGAACACTTTCCCCAGCCCAGGAATCGGCACTTTTCTGGAGCAAGGGTGCCACTGTCCAAGAGGGGCCATGGGAACAGAGAAGCCGGGAGGAGGGTGGGAGTTGCTCTGGGCGGATTCCACACCCTCACTCACCTTTCCCACAGCCTCCCCGGGTGGCTGTAGCTGTTTCCCGTTAGGAGGTAAGGAGAGAGTTGTGGAGGGACTCATCATCAAGGCTGCTTGCTTTTACTGGAGAGCGTCAACACTTTACTAGGCGCCAGTCTCAGGGGAGGCCTACCCCATCTCCTAGGAGAGAGGACCGGGTTCTTCCTCGTCTCCACCCACCAGATCCCTGCCCTTCCCGTTACTTAATGCCGCTCTGTCCCCTCCAGACTGTTCTGTGAGGTGTGGGTTCTCTTCTGTAAGGCCACACCTTTCTAGAGTGGTGGTTGATTCTGAGATCTGGTCTCCACCCCACTGGTTGTTATGAGAAGAGCAGAAGCCTCCAGGGAGTGGGGCCTAGGGGGGCCGGATGCCCAAGAGGGAGGGGTGGGGGAGGGGTGTGCCTGACTAATGAGCTCTGCTTGCTTTTGTGCAAGTCATGCCAAATGGCTGCTAGGGCCCTTCCCTTGCTCAAGAAGGCCTAGTGACCACTCTGGCTTGAGTCCTTTAGCCCAAGCAGCTTGTTGGGCTGCCGTAGGCTATGCAGTGCTCCCAGACGCATCTCCCTAGGACTGCCTGAGCCTTGTAGAGCTCAGATAGTGACTAGTAGCCTTGAAAAGATCTGAAGGTCCCTGGGATGAGAGGAGGAGACTGGGGGGGGGGGGGGGGGGGGGGGGGGGGGGGGGGGGGGGGGGGGGGGGGGGGGGGGGGAGGTAGTTCTTCGCGTTCCTTCTGAGCTTTACTCGCCACGGTGCTTTATTCCTGCCTCACCACCAAGTCATTCTTGCCTTTCCAGAGCCTTGTCCTTCGGAATCACCAAGGTTTCAACAAGTATGTGCTTTCACCATCTCTCTGTTAAACTGCCAGTGTTTTTATGATGTGAGGATTTTCCGCACTTTCTTCCCAAACCCCTCCCCTCTCCAATGTGAGACAAAATGGTTTTGCAAAGAGAGGGGACAAAACTCCACTGTCTCTGCCAACACTGAGTATTATAAAGATGCTTCCAGGAGCCTCTCTTTGGGTCTCTCTGTGGTTGACTCCTGACTCCTCTTAAGGTGTGGCTTTGCCTGAATAGTTGGGTGGATCTCTGGGAATAGGCTTTGCTCCATGGCCTCTCTTCCCTTAGGGACATATCTCATCGTCAATTCTGAGATATCCCACCTTTAAATACAACTTGAGGGTCCTGAATGTTGCCTCACAGTTGTATTAACCATCTCATCTCAGTCAAAATTGGCAAAGAAGACAGTGGTGATCCGTTTCCTGGGTATGGACAGAGATTGGAGTATGAGCTGTTTGGGGTCAGGCTCATACTCCCGGGGTACTGAAGGTACCTGAAGACTGAAGATACTTTTATGCAGATTGGCTGAAACTTGAATCAAATTGGAAGGAGCCAGCTGAATTTTGATAGACTGGAAGCATTAGAGAATTTTCTATGCTGTTTGACTCAAGGAATGGTCAACTTTTAGGAAAAACAACTGTCATGCCTATTAAGATGATAGAATCTTAACCTGAAAAGGACTTTGGAGACTATCTGTCTAGTAGACCCTCTTTTTCTTTTTTAAGCAATGAAGCTATTTAGCCCTACAGGAAAAGGACCTACCTAAGGGCACATGGTAACTGAGCCAGGATTGGGTCCAGGCTTTCTGATGCCCATCCCATTGACCCCCTACTCTGACCCAATGATTGGGTTATTGAAGCTTGAGTTCTCTCTCTTGCCCAAAGCAAGTTGCTCCCTGTTCTCATGCCTTCATGGTCCTTAGATAAAAGGAAGTGGGTAATTTGGGCAGAGTGACCCACTTTGTGTGATCTCCTGGTAAGATTTGCGTGTGTCACACGGTACCTCCTGTTACTTTTCTCATTCCTCATATCAAGGCTGAGGTATCCAAGGGCACACCCTGGTTCACTGAATACCAGCCAGTAACTTTAATGAAGAGGAGAAATTTTTCCTTTCTTCTGTTCTTCACTGGTATGCTTTAGGTTATTTCTGCAGTATGGCAGACAAGAGAAGGGTAGTGGAAAATCAAACCCATTCATTCATATGAACCATGTTTGCAGTCTATCCAGGGTTGGTTTCACTTTTTTAGCCAATTGTCTCTCCTAGTCAGCCCAACCTTCCTTAAATCTGTTAAAACATGCCTCACTGCCCTCCCCACTTCTTGCCATTCTTGGACTCTGCTTCTGGTTGCCAGTTTCCCCAGTCTGCTTTAGTAGCCAGAATAGAGAAGCTTATTAACTGCCATCTACACTTTCTGGTAATGATGACAGTGTGTGTGTGTGTGTGTGTGTGTGTGTGTGTGTGTGTGTGTGTATAGACAGAGTCTTTCTCTCTCCCTACCTTTAACTTTTTTAAGATCACAAAGTCTTTGGGGCTCTCTTGGATTCCCTAAAAAAGAGATTGTTTTGAATTTTCAAGATGTCCTTGAGTTTTTGGTTTCCCTCCTTAGAATTTATTAAATGTTGGAGTCAAAAAGGCTCTCCACAACTGTAAAGTCCAACTCTTCTCATTGTATAGATGAAACTGAGACCCACAAAAAGGAGACACTGACCTAAAGTGACATAGCATACCAGTGGCACAGCTAGGACTTGAATCTAGGTCTTAGTTAGAGGGTTACTCTTGGTAAAACCTCTTTGATTTGCTGGGATTTTAGTCTTCTATCAGTAGGTCAGGGGAAAAGTGATCAAGTGGCCATTTGATTGGGCCATCAATGTGAGCCCAGTTCCTTAAAGTATTTGAAAGCTTCTGCATTCAGCTAAACTTTAACAGGGCCTGTGTGGACTGTTGGTTCTCCTGCCATTCTTAGCATTGTTTGAGCCACTCAAGTGGCACTAAAGGGGTACTTGGTAAATAGGAGACAGAATCTCAGTCTTTTAACCCTTAAACCAGCCTTGCCTGCAGGGTGGGGCAAGGGATCAGGAATGGAGGATGTGTGAGAGAAGATCCTGCATCTCTCCACTTCTTTTGGTTCTGTAGTTCACTCTGCCCTTTGTGACAGTGTGGATGATAGAGACAGAGCAGGAACCATCTTGGGGCTTTACTTTAGGCTTGTCTTGGAGCAGCCTTCTGGGCGGGGTGGGGTTGCTGGTGGGGCAGGGAGGCCTTTGTGGGATCTTCTAAGATAGTGGTCTCCAACCTTTTTGGCACCAGGAATCGGTTTCATGGAAGACGATTTTTCTACGGAAGGGGTAGGCGGGGGTAGGGTGCGGTGGGTGTATGTGTGGGTGGTGGTGCAGAGCTCAGGTGGTAATGCACATCGATTTCCTAACAGGCCACGAACCTCTACCGGGCCATGGCCTGGGGATTGAGGACTGCAGCTCTAAGGCACCAACTAATCTACACTCTTTTGTGTTAGGCTTGGAGAGGGAAAGGTTGCTTGCTCTGTGAGTCACTGATAGAAGTAATATTGACTATTAATCTGCTAACTTTCCATTCTTCTTTTTATTTATTTATTTTTTTTGAGGCAGTGTCTCACCCTGTCACCCAGGCTAGAGTGCAGTAGTGTCAGCCTAGCTTACAGCAACCTCAAACTCCTGGGCCCTAAGCCATTGTCCTGCCTCTGCCTCAGACTCCCAAGTAGCTGGGACTACAGGCACATACCACCACACTTGGCTAATTTTTTCTATTTATAAAAGAGATAGGATCTTGCTCTTGCTCAGGCTGGTCTTGAACTCCCGACCTCAAGTGATCCTCCCACCTCAGCCTCCCAGAGTGCTAGGATTACAAGCGTGAGCCACCACATCAGACCAACTTTCCATTATTTTCGAGCCGCCTGTAACAGTAACTTGTTTTAAGGGTGGTGTTCTTACTTTTCTCTTGCTTCCTCCTCTCATCTGACTGCTTTACTGAATGCTGGAGCTGGAAGGGACATTTAGTGGTCATCTGGTCTATCCCCCTGCCTCCAAACCTAATTCTCCCTGAATGAAATGAGATGACAGTTACAATTATTCTGAACTCTGTTCTAATAGCGTTGCTTGGCAACAGCCTGTCTTAGGTCCCTTTGTATCTTCATGGGAGTCCCCTACGCTGGAAATTCTAGATTCAGGGTCCCCAAAGGGGAGAAGATCTGGCTACCACCACTACCAGGGTTGGGCCTTTCATAGCTAGACCTGCTGAAAATTGGCATTGCTACAGGTTGGGAACAGTGTGTTTCTGATCTTTCAAAGATAGAACTGAGTTTTATCTTGTGTCTCCTTCCTAAGTCAAAATCTTTTCTTGCTCCTACCCCACCCCATTATTCTTCGCCCAAAACAAACAAACAAAAAAAAACAGAGTACAAAGGTGGTCTCCTTTGGGGCAGTCTATTGGTCAAGTGAAGGGGGTGGTCTTTTCATAATTGACTGGCTTTGCTGTTTTTCCCTCTTCCCATTTCATGCTTGATAGAGCTGAAAAACTTTTCAATTCCAGGCTTTTTTTTTTTTAGAATTGTATTATAAAACTTGTTTAACGTTATCGTTTTATGTATCCAGAAAGACAAAAAATAAAATGCAATAGAAAATGAATATAGTCAGTAACTTATTTATTTATTTATTTATTTATTTTTCTCTTTTTTAATTTTAGCATATTACAGGGGTACAAATCTTTAGGTTGCATATGTTGCCTTTGCCCCACCCGATTCAGAGCTTTAAGCATCTATCCCCCACATAGTGCCCACCGAACCCCTTAGGTGTGAAAATACCCATCCCCTCTTCCCCCCCACCTGCCCAACACCCAATGAATGTTATTACTGTATGTACACATAACCGTCAGTCAGTTACTACCAATTTGATGGTGAGTACATGTGGTGCTTGTTTTTCCATTCTTGGGATACTTCACTTAGTAGAATGAGTTCCAGCTCTATCCAGGATAATACAAGAGGTGCTAGATCACCATTGTTTCTTTCTTTCTTTTTTTCTTTTTTTTTGAGACAGAGTCTCACTGTGTTGCCCTGGCTAGAGTTCCGTGGCGTCAGCCTAGCTCACAGCAACCTCAAACTCCTGGGCTCAAGTGATCCTCCTGCCTCAGCCTCCCAGGTTGCTGGCACCACAGGCATGTGCCACCATGCCTGGCTAATTTTTTCTATATATATTCTTAGTTGTCCAGCAAATTTCTTTCTATTTTTTTAGTAGAGACAGGGTCTCACTCTTGCTCAGGCTGGTCTCAAACTCCTGAGCTCAAACGATCCACCCGCCTTGGCCTCCCAGAGTGCTAGGATTACAGGCGTGAGCCACCTCACCCGGCCATCACCATTGTTTCCTATAGCTGAGTAGAACTCCATGGTATGCATATACCACATTTTCCTAATCCGCTCATGTATTGATGGGCACTTGGGTTGTTTCCACATCTTTGCAATTGTGAATTGTGCTTCTATAAACATTCAAGTGCAGATGTCTTTTTGTTATTATTTCAGCATATTATGGGGGTACAGATATTTAGGTTATGTATTTTGCCCTTGCCCCCTCTCACCCCCAAGTCAGACCTTCAAGTGTGTCCGTCTCCCACATGGTGCGCATCACACTCATTATGTGTGCATATACCCATCCCCTCATCCCGCCTCCCACATGCCCAACACCCAATAAATGTTAATGTTATATGTGCACTTAGGTGTTGATAAGTGAAACCAATTTGCTGGTGAGTACATGTGGTGCTTGTTTTTCCATTCTTGGGATAACTTCACTTAGTTGAATGCGTTCCAGCTCTATCCAGAAGAATACAAGAGGTGCTAGATCACCATTGTTTCTTAAGGCTGAATAGTACTCCATGATATACATATTCCACATTTTATTAATCCACTCATGTATTGATGGGCACTTGGGTTGTTTCCACATCTTTGCAATTGTGACTTGTGCTGCTATGAACATTTGAGTGCAGGTGTCTTTTTCATAGAGGGACTTTTGTTCTTTGGGGTAGATGCCCAGTAATGGGATTGCTAGATCAAATGGTAGTTCTGCTTGTAGCTCTTTGAGGTATCTCCATATTGCCTTCCACAGAGGTTGTACTAGTTTGCAGTCCCACCAGCAGTGTGATGAGTGTTCGTATCTCTCCGCATCCACGCCAACATTTATTGTTTTGGGACTTTTTGATAAACGCCAGTCTCACTGGAGATAAGTGATATCTCGTTGTGGTTTTGATTTGCATTTCCCTGATGATTAGAGATGTTGAGCGTTTTTTTCATATGTTTGTTAGCCGTTATTCTGTCTTCTTTTGAAAAGTTTCTGTTCATGTCCTTTGCCCACTTTTTGACAGGGTTGTTTGATTTTTTTCTCGCTGATTTTCCTGAGTTCTATGTAGAGTCTAGTTATCAGCCCTCTATAGGATGTTTAACATGTGAATATTTTCTCCCATTCTGTAGGTTGTCTGTTTGCTTTTGTGATAGTTTCCTTGGCTGTGCAGAAGATTTGTAATTTGATCAGGTCCTATTTATTTATTTGTGTTGTTGCTGTGATTGCCTTTGGGGTCTTCTTCATAAATTCTTTGCGTAGGCCAATGTCTATAAGAGTTTTTCCAACATTTTCTCCTAGAATTATTATAGTTTCATGCCTTAGGTTTAAGTGTGTTACCCAGCGTGAGTTCATTTTTGTGAGTTCTAGTTTGGTACAGCAGCTGTCACTTTGGAGGGTTAGCTCAGAATTCCATAAATTTGGAAGGTGGGTGTTGGGAAATGGAAAGTAACACTGAACTGAGAATTTTTCTTCTCTTTCCATGTAAGAACCTCTTTCCTGTCCTCAGTAAAGTGATCCAAATGAAATGGGCCTTTAGGAGAGTCCTTTCTTCAGGCCCTCAGTCTCTCAAGCTTGTCATGACTTTACCTAGGAACTTCCAGTGCTGATGTTCTGGAGAGCCTTGATGGTACAGCCTTGAGCCTCCTATTTGTATGTTCATTCCTTCAGACATTCTTTCTCCAACATTTGAGCGCCTTCTATGTACCAGGCAATGCTGGGAATACAAAGTTGAATAGCGCTTGTTAAAATGTGTCTTCTTATCCCCTTATTCTTCTGGAGTGCTGTTTCTTCCTGACTGTTGAGTTCAGAATGGAGTGTTTCCAGTTTGGGAGTTGGTTTGTTTCATTAGTAGATGGACAAGAATACTGGCGTGGGTACTCTTGGCCATTTCTTCTTGAGCCTATGGAGGGGAAAGGGCTGTGTCTTTCCTTACTGAAGAAAGAAAGAACCCAAATGAGATTATATTATGAAGGATGTGGGTTGATTGAAGAGCCCTGGACAAACACCAAAAGCTTCATAGGTTTCCCTGCCTTTTGTCTCACATTTCCCAATGCCTTGCCTGCCTGACAGTAGCAGAAGCCCCCTATAGTTCTGCTGAAAGGCCAGGAAGCTACCAGGTTATGTTTCAAATTTTCTTCTAACATGGTAAATGTGGTAGTTAGATATATTGGTAGACAATGAGAAGCTCATGGGCATAAACAAACCTCATAAAGTGTCTATCACTAGTGAGCTGAGGACTAGCTATTGTGGGCTACAGCATTTCAAAGGCATTTGTATTTAGGGCAACCCAGAGCTTTCCTAGCATTAAGCTTCCCTTTAGCTGATTGTTCTGGGTGGTCTGTGTTTCTCACAGGAGTGTTTTGAACCACAGAACAACGGAGCTGGCCTTAAACCTTCTAGTTTAGCCTTTATGTTTTAGATGGGATCACCAGAAAAGGGAAAGGATTTCAGTGAACTGGTTATACAGCCAGGACTGAAATTCAACCTGGCTTGCCCCCAGTATAGGGTAGGAAGTTTGAATGCCCGCCTTCTAAATGACAGACACTATGCTTGCAGGTGACTTGACCATGGTGTTATGGTCATGGAAAGAACAATTCCTTTTGAGTGTGTGGAGTTGACTTCAGGGGCTTCTCCATATGGAGATGGTTCAGGCCCTGACCTTATTTTAGGAACTCCTTACAGAAATTCCTAGGAAGGTAAGCATTCTGCTTTGGCTGGGAAGGGTGGTGGAAGACAGATGTGTGGTCAGAAGGGAAGTGGAGAGAGGAAACTAGCCTCTAGCCACTAGCCACTTGCTCTCCTGAGAGTCTTTAGGGAGTAGAGTTATTTCTTCTGCATACTCATAGCCAGAGAGATTAGGCAGCTTGTTCGGAGTCACATAAAGTTGGTAATAGCCTTGCAAGAGAACTTGGATCTCCTAAATCCCAAGTTGGTGGTCTGTCACTGGATTTGCCTGCCTTGGAAGGATGACTCTGTTCACCCAGGGGGCACAGACTTCCAGAGAATTGGCTCTGTGGTTTTTATATTAACACATTGGCTACAATGGAGTTCCCCTAAATAGCTTCTGCTGTAGTAGGTCTCAGTGAGTGGGTGACTTAGTTCTTCTGGGGCCTCAGATGACTTTCTTCTCTTCCTGCCTTCCCCTCACCCACATTCCCTGCTTTCTCTTTGCACTTTTAAACTTTGAGCTCTGACCTCTTTGAATTCTGACTCATTGCTCCAGCTTGACCTGTCCCTTGAGTTAGGAGAATATTATGGTACTTTCCTTTACAATTTGTTGACGCTGTTTGCTGCTGTAGCAACCATTTGAATACCAACTAAAGTCTCCTGGCGTCAACCCTTACCACTCACCTCTAGGTGCTTGTAGGCCAAATTGGAGGTAGGTAGGTAGGACAAAAAAGGACATTTCAAGCCTTCCTAGAAAGAGAGCATAGAATAATGTTGAAAAGCACAGACTCTGGAACCAGTCTGCATGGACTCAAATCCCACGTTTGTGACCAACTAGTTGTGTAGCCTTGGGCAAGTGACTTAACTTCTGTACCTCATTTTTCTCAGCTGTAAAGTGAAGATAATAATAGTACCTATCTTATAAGGTTGTAAGGATTATGCGAGGCAATTCATCATGTACGGAGCTTAGAACTGTGCCTAGCATCTAATAAGAAACAAATGTTAGTTACTATAATTATTTATTGAACTACTTACTATATGTCCAACCCTGTGCTAGGTGAGATGGGTAAGAAAAAAGGCAGGAAGTTGCATTCTCACCATTTATCGAGTGGCTATTATATACTATTTACTGTTAGGCATATAAATAAAGGAATGGAGGATGTAATTGCTGCCTTCAAAGATCTATTTAATTGGGGATTTAGGGCTAACTCACTTTAAAACTGTTTGAGAAAACTATAGACTTTGCATGACATTTTCTATAGATTTTGAGAAGAAGGGGTTTGCTGGGACATGAACAGGGCCTTGAAGTATGTGTACTCTTGGGGGCAGTGGCCATTTTGAGTGGGAGAGTAATGTGGTTTTGGTACATGAGCATAAACCAGGTGACCCTAGGCCAATGCCCTCTTTAAAATGAATTTGTCTGAAATAAAGGAAGGTTTGAGGTACAGATTGATTGTTTCAAGGGGAGCCACAGAGATGTACATGTAAGCATAGACCAAGTTGCTCTTTCTAGGATCAGTTGAAGCTGACAGTCCTTTCTTAATTGGCAAACCTTCTACAAGGGTCTTTGAGGGAGACTTTACCTTGGGTTTCACAGAATCGGGTGAATTAATCTAAAACAATTTGTTATCTTTTTTGCCCAAGTGGGTATGTGGGTCCTTCCTTCGTGCATAGAGTTTGGTGATGACTCTGTAAGTCAGCAGCCTAGAAACAGCTTTCAGTTCTCCCAGTGGCTTTGCTATGAAGTTAGATATTTGGCAAAGGGTGGAGATGGAGGGAAGATTTCTCAGTGTGTGGTTGTGATAGATGGAGGAGTATGGCATTTTCTGGCCAGGGCCCAGCTGCAACATCTGGACCTTGAATTTGGAGAAAGAACCTTTTGGGCCACTTTCAAACCACAGCCTTTGGCTGTGTCTGATGACAGAGACATTAGATCTGATGCTCTTTTCAGTGGGCTTATTGAGGCATAAGGTGAGTATTGACATAGCTCCCAGACCACTGGTATAGTGAAGGGCTCTGCACCTGCTTAATAGTATTATTTTGCCAGTTAGTTCCTGTGATTAGTGACTTTGAAGATTGACGTTTCTTCCCATCCCTGGCGATCCTTCTACCTTGTGGGAATTTGATAGATACTTTGTGTGGCCAAGGTATTGGTCAGGGCCTAATTAAAGAAGAGTTGAGATGTGAGAATCTGGTTATATGAAACAAAATATTGTCTGAAAAATCTTTTCTTGGGTATATGTTTGGGAGGTGACACGGGCCAAGGCCTAGGAGGGCAAACAAGGCATACTTGATAGGCTTGGTTAACATTTCCTTCCTTCTCTTTAGTCCTAGCCTCTGTTAAATACCTGGGAAGGATTGAGTCTTATTTTTCTTAAGTGTGTTTAGATAAGGTTCCTGATCTTACTTTCTTGGTCTAGTCGGCCCCACACCCTCACCCCACCCCTGGTCCAATCCTTTTTTCAGAAATCTCAGCCGGGACGTTTGATGAAGTACACCAAGAGGCCCTTTCTTACCTGTTGTAATCTTTAACCGAGGTTTACTAATCTGTGGTATGGAGTTGCAGGGTGGGGGTCAAGGTAACAGCCAATTTGGGTGTCAGTAGTTAAGTTGTACAAATCTTTGCTGTCTTCAAGTGTTTTTAGTGAGCTAAACTCCTCTCCAAACATCCTTGTGGGTACTTGTGGAAGACTGACTAATTCTCTTACTGAGAACAAATGTCACATCACCTCTTTGCCTATGAATCTTCCCTTTCCCCAACATGAAAATATCAGCTATATCAGAAACGCATAAACGGAATAGAACTAAGCTCCCTTCCCCCAGGTTCCTTATTCTTCTTGGTGCCTGGTAGATCTAGCATATGCTTGGTGGGAACATCTGCCATTTTGCTTCAGAGTTACATTATACTTCTCTGATTTGCGTTTTTGGAGAGCTGCTTCAGCAGAGCCTGAGGTGGGCCTGGGGAAAATCTAACCTAGTTGCCTTTGTCTCCGCCATAGTCTGGGCATTTTCCTACTGTTGGGAGTTTGCCTCCTGGCCTTAGGCCAGTTGCCAAAGGAAACCGATGACTAAAGGCTTCCTCCCTGCAACGTCAGCTTCTGGAACCTTTCCTGATGATTCCCTACCAGTCAAGTCGGCCTTATTTGGCTATTTTGTGCCCCCTCAAATTCCCCCCCCCAACTAGTCTCCTGTTCTCCTTTGGTATAGGAAACGCCTTCTTCAAGTTTGTACAATACCACCTGCAAACTTTTCTTTTCTCCTTGTTTAGCCTTAAGCGGAGAGCAGTGGGGAAGGAGGGAGGAAGATGGGAGAGCTCTGGAATGACTGTGATTTCTCCACCCTGCTTTCTTATCTCTCCTTGCTCTCTTGACCCTGCCTGGTCACCTCTCTCCAGCTTCTTACGTAGATCTCTGACAGCCTAGGAGTGGTATTGCTTGGCTTGAAAAGGCTCAAAGTGTTGGGGTGGGGTGGGGCTAGGGCTCTTAGCATTTGAAACTATTCCTTTGGAGTAGGTAAAGCCTTCCAGTTGGTAAACCTAGTTCTTTGTGTGGGTGCCTGTTGTATGCCTAGCCTTCTTACTTGGCTTTCCTGAGTGGGCTGGGTCCAAGGTCCCTCTGCTTCTCCTCCCCAGTCCTGAACCATCAAGTCTTAGGTTAGAAAAGCTGAGCTTTTGATACTCAAAGCTTGGGGCTCCTGTCTGGATATCTTTTTTTTTTTTTTTTTTGGTAAATGCCTTTTAGTAGAAATGGTACAATCAAAAGAATAGTAGACTGAATCAGGATATCTGGTTTTTAGTCTCTGTCTGTGTGACCTTGCTCAGGTCACTTTTATGAGCCTTAATTTTCTTATCTGTGAAATAGACACATTGACTTTTTATGACATTATGATTATTTGTGTCCAGTCTTTAAGAGGATAGTAAGGGGTTCTTGGAAAGAGTTACAACAGAGCAGAGACCAGTAACTATTTGAAGAAGTTGCTCTCTCCCCTTTAGAATGGCATTGACGGTGTTTTCTACCCCAGCAATAATATGTAAGCAGCCCCCTCTATATCAGAGAGCTCTGCTCTGGAGGTATTGGGTGTACCAACCACAGAGCTTGCTGTGGGGATCCTGGCTTGGAGAGACAGCTGTTGACTGAGTGCCTTGGGTGGGGCCTTGGAGTCTAGCCTGAAGACTACAGTTGCTGGCTATTTTTGGTCATTGGTGACTCAAGGAAGAATAGAAGACGCTTGCATTGCTCACTTTTCCATCAGGGAAGGGGAAGACCAAGAAACAAACCAAAACTGAGTGTAAATGTGATTTGACTTCCTCTACAACATCCCTCTCCACAGGGCTATGAAATTGCTTTTGACTGAGTCTTAAGTTGCTAAGCTCCCCTTCCTCTTCCTCTGAGTCACTGGCATCTATGTTGCCCTTGAATGGGGAGAGCTAGGTGATGTGGGCTTGGGTGGAGCAAAAGGGAGGATTTTGTAGACAAGGAGATTGCCACAAACTAAGTGTTGGGCTTTCAGCTGATCTTGCATTTTGTGAATGTGCCTTCCTTTGGTGTTAGACCTGTAGGTCAAAGGAGAGGGACTTCTGAATTTTCTGTGAGGGCCTGCTAGGCTGATAGGGTGTAAGCAAGTTCCTGGGAATGGTATACCCTTGGCTGGTTCTGTTTTTACCCTTCTTCCTCCTCTTCTTTCTCTCCTTTTCACTGACATTTTATCGAGTTATTGCTTGTGAATCAAGGAACCCAGGCCAGATCTCAACCACATAGGAGTTGGCCGTGAACACGAACCTCACCTGCTCTGAGCCCCCTGGAGGGAGGGCAAGATAGAAGTCTTGACATCTGTTATCCTTCCTTTAGAAACAAGTTCCTAGGGTAATTTAACCAGAGAAGGCTTAGTTGGGTAGAGCTGGGCAGTGCTGTTGGGAGGAAGATTTTTTTCCTACCATTGAGCTAGAATGGCCTCTAGGCTATACAGGAGCTTGCTGCTGAAAGCAGCTGCCTTGATAGCAGCTCCTCATTCTTCCTAGGGGAGTCATGTGGGTTGTTAGGGATGCCAGCTGCAGGTGGTAGATCGAAATGCCTGCTGATGAGGGAGGGTAGGCAAGCAGGTAGAGGAAGGAGATGGAATGTGGAGTTAAATGGAAGAAGAGTGGTTCTCTATTTTTATATTTTTCCTCTTTTTTAAAACCCAGCATGGCATATGACAAAGTTTAGCAAATAGAGGGAGAAATCGTTCCAAACCCCATCATTTTAACATAGCAATAGTTGTTTATATTTCTTGTCATGTCTTATATACGTACCTTAGTTTTCCATGGTGTAATTATAGTGTACATTAAAAAATCCTACTTTCCCCCCCTTTTAACATATCACTAAAAACTTAGATAAATGCCATTTCATTTTAAAAATGAACACTTTAATGCATTGTAAAATTCTGTCCAATGGCTATGCCATAATTTATTTAACCATTCTCCTTTTGGGGGTCATTTAGATTGCTCTCAGCATTTGCCAGTATTTATAACAGTGCACTGTAAAGCCATACCTCTTCTGCCTTTCTGTTTTATATTCTACTTTTTCTTTCAGCTGGAAATGTCAGGTGCCACTTCTTCACCTCCCCCAACTCCATATCACGTCCACTGAAAGCCTTTTTTTTTTTTTTAATATTCCCAGGTAGTATTAGTTGTACCATCTTCTATGTACCCACTGTACTTTGTAAGAACTTCAGTTATGATACTTACTACGTGATATTGCATCCATCTGGGCTCCCAGCCTTTCTGTCTCAGTAAACTTGTGGATTTGAAACCGTCTAGCTCCCCCTGCCTCAATAAGGGGCCATTCTCTAAGCAGAGGTGTTAAGAATGGAAAAAACCTTTGAAGAACATTTACTCAGTGAGAGACATGGTGACAGGGAAGCAGTAGAAATGTATTCAAGAGATCTGACAGTGTCAGATGAGCACCTCTAGTAGGGCATATTAGGCATTAGTAATAGAGAAAATATACCTTGGAGAAGGGGAGAGTACATTAGCACCTATACAGGGGAGAGGCTTGCATGTAAGTGTAGAGAAAGCCTAGCTGGCCTTGACTCATTAGTGTAAACTTCTTAAACCATTCTAGATCATAGTTTCTCATATTCGGAATGGAAAGATTAATAGCACCCTGCTTCTTAGGATTATGATAAGGATTCATTCAGTGCGCTAATGTATCTGAAAGTGCTCTGTGAGGTGTGAGGCACAAAGGAGGGAGGATAGACCCATGACACTTCAGAATTTTTTTTTCCAGTTATCCTCTTAAAGTTCTGTCCTGTGTGTCATTCCCATCAAGCCTCTGAGCCCAGAATGCCAGATGGTAGTTTCTTTGAGCCCCTCATAGGTACTCCACAGCCTGGTTCTTTTTAGTAAGAGGTATGCAGGGAAGAACCATCTCTCCATTCACCTGAGCAGTATGGTTCTGACTGGTCCCAGCACAGCCCTATTCAAGAATGGCTACAGGTGGCTGGGGAGGGAGATACCACCTTCTCCTTAGCTCTTTAGCCTCCAATAAGTGCTACTAGAGTAATAGGTTTCCTCATGTCCCTTTAGCTGGAGGTAGAGGTATTTATAGAAGTTGCATTGAAACTGGGCATGTTTCAGGTCTCCTGGCCCCAACCCTATCATTCACTATTAGGAGGACAGATCTTCATGTCTGTCACTGACTACACATTTTTCAGAGGCCTGCCCATCCCACCTGTCTTGGGCAAATAGCTCATGAGGAACGATCCAAGCCAAATTCAAGGTCTTTGGGTGGAGATTTTTGATCCTAGTGTACTTCTGTTTTCACCATATACTACCCATGGCTGCTTGCTGATGTCTTGGTCATCTTCAAACCCCCAGTCAACCTCAGGATTGTATGTTTTGTAAGCAAGCAAATAACCTGAGCCTGTGGAAGATCTATTGGTCAACTGTAAATCAACAAGGGGGAGGGACTTGCTTAAGGTCATATAGTGAGTCAGAAGCAGAAGCTGGTCTTGAAGCCAAGACTCTCAGGAGTATATTCTTTCCATTATATCAGCCTAGCCCACCAGAGTGTAAGCTTCATGAGAACAGATGGTTTCCCACTACCCATTGTATCCTCAGTACCTGACACGGTACCTGGTATAGAGTAGGTGCTCAACAAATATTTTTTGAATGGATATGTTAATAGCTACTATTGTCAAGTTGGAATTATCATCTTCAGACTTCTTTAGCTACACCTACCAGAGAGCCAAACAACAATTCCAGTTGTTAGAACTACCTAATGTGGACCTAGCTGGGCCCTGGCAGAGTGAAGCAGACTAGTACCAGGGAATGGGAAGGCATTGTCCCTCTCGTGTACCTTGGAGAGCCTGTTTATCTGTGAGTGCCCAGCTTGTTCACAGCCAATTTCCACTCCTTTTTCCCATGTCTTCACACAATACAGTAGTGTTCATGCCAAGAGAGAATATTTGAATCAAAGCTTTCAGTGGATTCTAACAGGCAGCCATGCAAGCATTTCTGTCTGCTTTTGTGAAGCAGCCCAGAGTTTGGCTGTAGAGTACATATTTGAGGCATTACTCAGTTTTAAATTTTTTGTGCGTATGCTGCTCATTATGGCATAGCCAGCAGGAAGGGCTGCATTGTGTAATCTCATCCAGAGAGGATTGGGCCCCTAAAGTTTGGGAATCGTGTTGGCCCCTGTGCTCAGGGATGGGCAGAGCCAGGCACAGATCAGGAAGGATAACAGGGAAGTCCTGGATATCATTATGTTAGAGTGGGTACCCAGTGGCTATGCACTCCTGCTGTTGCTGCTGTTGCCCACCCAGGCTGCCACTGGGCCCAGATCTGCATATCTTTGCAGATTTGAGCATGTTTTGGTTACGGTAAGCTAATTTCAGGGGTAATAGGAAGACTTTTCCTCTCATCCACTCCTGAGAGAGGGGTGTGGCCAGCATTTCAGAGGTATAGGTTTAGGCTTACTAGGTAAGACAGGCTGCCCTAAAATAGAGAGAGCGTCTGAAGGTCACCTTGTCTTCAAAGGACTTTTCCATCTGTTTTTTCAGTGTTGAGCTAGACACCATACAAGGAATAACAGTCTCTGCCGGCACACTTTGGTATGGCACACTTAAAGATGGACTTTATTTATTTTACAATTTTGGATTAAATTTTTCATTATGAAACCACTGCATATTTGCTGTAAGAAATGAGACAGCACTGAAAAATATAAAGTCCCTATCTTCTGCCTCTGACTCTACTTTCCAGAGAGAAACACCATTAAGCAGTTAGTTATGTGAACATAGACTCTGGATGCATTTATATACATATACCTTTAAACACACACACACACATAATGCAAATCCATATTGCTGTGTGACTGGCTTTTTTAACTTAGTATGTGGTGGCCATCTTTTTATGTCAAATCAGATTTTAGTCTGTATGAGCTCATTAATAAGCAAATTAACAAATGGGTGGAACACTTAAAATCAACACAAATAAAGGGCCCATCCTCTTTATCAAGTGGAAAAATAAAGAGGACATTGTGAGGGTTTGTCTACCTGAGGCTTTCTGAAGAAGGTGGGATTCATGGACTCTTCTGTTGGGATGAAGGATGACAAGAGCTGCCCCCCTTTCCAATTTCAGTTGGCCCCACCTAAAAAGATTACTGTGATTTCACCTGTATCTCGATGATCTTAGTGGATGATTGGTGGTAGGATAAACCACTTTCCTGTGCTTGACGCAGTCCCCCTTTGTTCTGTGGTTTTGCCAGTTGGGGGTAGTCTTATTCTAGACAGTACCTGACTGAGCACCCTGCCCCTCAGAAGACCTCTGCTGGAGTTGTCCGAAGTGAAGGAAAGAAGCTCTGTGTGTGTATATGTGTGTGTTGGTGGGGAGCATGTGCCTTTCCAATCTTCCCCAAAGAAGAGCAGTGGAAAGGCTTGTCAGTCATCAGTGAAGCTGGATTAGAATCCCCCCAATTATACATACCAGGGATCTTGTCCAGGTGATGGAAAAATGGAATTTTGCAGAGTGCTCATCTATAGCTGAGCCACCCAGTTGAAGAATTCAGGAAGATGGTGATTTGTGAAATACAAACACATGATGTATTTTGGAAAAAAAAATTCTAGCCTTGTATCTGCTGGTCCTGGTCTTAGAAGCTTGCTAGCTTGAGGGTATTGATCATGTTGTAGGAGCCAGGCCAGGAGAGGAGAAACAGAAGCAGAATTACCAGAAATGCTGGCTCTCATCTGCCCACTCATGGCAGGCCCTACCCTTCTCTTGTCTTCTTTGTTCCCAGACTTTCACAGTGGGTGGAGCACAGCTTCTACTTGCCCAGCCTTTAATCTGGGAGCCTCTGCCACCAGAGGTTGACCCTGACTGGGCCAGGCCTACAGGCCACTTCAGGTATTTTTGTCTTCCCTCTCAGAAAAACAGGAAGCTGCCTGCGGACTGTTGAGTGATTGGAGCTTTCTGAATCTGTGGGGCAGGCAGAGCAAAGTTCTCAGATCAGTCTCCAGAAAGGGAAAGCAAATGACATTTTAAAGAATTTTTTTGGCTACTTGAGAAGGCATGGATCCAAAGTATCTCCAGGCATTTAGTTTAGGCCAGGCTTGTAGGAAGATCTGTGTTTCAATATTTACTTACTGTGTGACCCTGCGGAAGTCCCTTAACCTCCCTGAGCCTCTCCTTCTCCCATTGGTAATACTAGTCTCAGAGTTGGTGGGAAACCTGGATAAAGTAACATTGGAAAGCCCTCAAATGTTCTGTAGAAAATCAAGTGTACAGGATTCAAGTGCTCAGAGAAGTTTAAATCATGCTTTTTAATAGCCTCTGTTGATAAAGGCAGTAGAGTACATCAGTAGATAAAAGACTTTCAGCTTACCATTAAGAATGGTTATGATCCTTAAAAGGGTAAGCCTCAGTCATCAGGAAAAGTTCACTTCTGTGAAACAGCTCATTTATAGATCATTTAGGACAAATGAGGCATTGCCCTTTAATCAGCTCTCAACTATCCATAACAAAACTTTCTGCTCCCTGCTACCTGTGGATGGCCTTTTCTAAGCTCAGGGAATGCAAGCTCTTCTGATAGTCCAAATAATACCTAATTAGTTAGGTAAACATGCTCCCAAAATTCCCAAGTGAAGTGGTTACATTGCTGTTGCTGGGTAATGCATAGAGTGTTATCCTTACGTCGATATGGTTAACTGACCTTAACTACAAGGAAAATGGTGAACTTTGCCCTCTGGAGCTAGGAAAGTGATAGGCATCTACTTCTCAGGTCATTTGCATCATCACTGACCATCCCTCCAGGCTGTGAACTCAGATAGGGATAGCAAATTTATGATACTGGGATGTGGAGGGAGGCAACCCTTCAAATATTTGAGGTAGAGAAGACCACATGTGAAAGTGTTCTGCATGGACTGTTATTCTGGGGAGGGTTTGACTAGCTCTCTGTCTTCACACTCTACCAGGATTCAACCTTTGGCAGGAAGAGCCAAGGCTAAAGAAAATCTTGATAGAGCCATCAGGGACCTCTCTGGGAAAGTTCCTCTGGAAACTCTCACTGTTTTAGCAGCCTAGAAAAGGAAATTCTAGAGTTAGGAAGCTGGGAAGAAGTTCTAAGTTTAGGGGATAGCTGCCTGCTTTCCAAGTAGTTCCATATTTGAAACAGCTCCGTCAGATGTGAATTGAAGGAATCCCTTTACAGGTTGGCTGGCATTGCCCTGTAATTTTCTTCTAGTGACCAAATAGTGATAATTGTCTACGTTTGTAATATGCTTCCTAGTTGGAAAGCCCCTTTTTATTGCTGTTATTATGTCTTTTGATATTCATCAACTCTCTCCAAGTGGGAAATTAGGAATTATTATCCCTAATTTTTATATGGGGAAACTGAGGCTCAAAGAGATTGACTCTGCAATTAGTAATGGAGACAGGACTTGAGTGGGAGATAAAAGACTGGTTTTAGACTATGCACAAGGTGGGGTGTGAAAAGGGACGACAAGTGTTTCATAAAGGTCTGGGCTTAAGCTCCAGTCATGGTTAGGCCAGAGTTCTGAGGCTAGAAAGGAAGTTCCAGCTTTGAATGTTTGTCCCTTCTCCTATTCTAGTAGTTGCCTAACATCTCTTCAGTCTGTCTTCTAAAAGATCATGAGTCAAGAATAAAGTTTAGAGAGAATTCTAGCAGTTGGGGACTGCATGGGGATGGCTACCTGTTATGTTGTTTGTGTTCTGCCTGCTCAGGGTTTTCCCGACTCTTGTTTTGCAGCCGGCTTCCCATTTTACCCTTCTTGCTAGTGTCAGACTATTGCCTTCAATGCTAGTTGTGCTTTCTACCTGGTTGAGCCAATATCTTACTTGGATTTGCCATGCTTCTGAACACATAGGAGTTACTTGTTAGCAAGTGAGAATTGTTTGGGGTTTGCTTAGATCTAGCTAACGTAGGGTCTTGTTGGTATCTTGGGAGGAGCAGGAACATTGGTCCAACTTCTTGCTGAGAGGAGGGAATATTGAGGAATTGTGGATAGGGTACTCTTTTGGGTTCAAAAGGGCAATCTTGGCCAAGCCCTTGTCCCTTTCTGGGCCATAATCTGTTCTGCAAGGGGTTGATTTGGCTAATCTCTGAGGGCTATTCCTACTCCGAAGTTCTGTGATTTATTCAGAAATGTTGCACTCCTCTAACAGTGGAGGCTGGTCTGCCCCAACGTGGGTAGAGGGATGGTGGCACACATCTCAGAAGTGGTTCTCTTCTGTGGAAAATAAGCCAAATGGGAAAATCCACCAGCTCTGAAAAGTTGAAAGTGGCCAGTTTTGTCTGGATTTTGGAGGGGAGACCTTTATAAAAGGGCCTTGGGAATGTTCAGGAGCACAACTGGATGGAGGGGTGGGCAGGCGAGGGTGGCAGGCATCAGTCTACGCCTGATGTGGGTGAGAAGAGAAGTGCTCCGAAGAGGTGGTTCTTAGGGAACCCACCAGAAACAGATGATGATAGACCCACATCATGGGGTAGATGGTTTAACATAGTCTCTGGGTAGGCAGTTTCTGGTCACAAGCAGTTGGTAAGTCCTCAGGAATGTGACACTGTCACATGGGAATGTGTCACTAGAGCAGCCAAAAGTTGTGGGGGCAAGGAGAGCAGTTCCCCCTTGTGTATAGGGTGGGAGGTTCTTAACGTTGGGCCACAGAGACCATATGTGGCAAGTGAATAAAGCAAGTTCATAATGGCAGATAGGCCCAGTCCTTTAGAGGAAGGAAAAGTTGTAAAGATTGATGTCAAAGCATGTGGGGTTGGATTTGCTAGTGCTGATACATTTTAATTTTTTTCTTAAAGACTTGAAGCAAGGTTTAGAAAAAGAGAATTTGAACTCAGGACCCTAAGGGCTAAAATGAAGCTGAATGTTAATTGTTAGAGCTGCCCTTTTTATAATAGGGGGCTGAGTTTTGCATGGAG
>RJWJ010013611.1:28796-39758 GCA_004363605.1 Indri indri | reverse complement strand
GATACAACCTCATAAGAGATTATAAACCAAAAACACATAGCCAAGCCACTCATCCACAGAAACTGTATGATAAATAAATGTTTATTGTTTGAAGGCACTGAGTTTGGGGGTATTTTGTTATATAGCAGTAAATGACAAATACACATCTTTCTTTTCTACTTAAAAAAGTATTGTTAAAAAATTTAATTTAAATTATTTTAAGAGCTGGAGTCTCCCTATGTTGCCCAGTCTGGCCTCAACTCTTGGCCTCAAGTGAGCCTCCCAAGTAACTGGGCCTACAGGCGTGTGCCACTATACCCAGCTTCTACTTTAAAAAAAAAAAAAAAAAAGTTTGTTTTTGTTTTGAGACAGTCTCACTCTGTTGCCCAGGATAGAGTGCCGTGGCGTCATCATAGCTCACAGCAACCTCGAACTCCTGGGCTCAAGTGATCCTTCTGCCTCAGCCTCCGAGTAGCTGGGACTACAGGCATGGGCCACCATGCCTGGCTAATTTTTTTATATATATATATATATTTTTAGTTGTCCGGCTAATTTCTTTCTAATTTTGGTACAGACGGGGTCTCGCTCTTGCTCAGGCTGCTCTGGAACTCCTGACCTCGAGTGATCCACCTGCCTCAGCCTCCCAGAGTGCTAGGATTACAGGCGTGAGCTACCGCGCCTGGCCAGAAAATGTTTTTTGATGATTCCTATTTCTATATAATAAAATCTAAAACTCTTTAGCTATGGTATTTAGGAATACAGTTTGCCCTATTCATGTCATCTCTTACCTCCTACTAAACTTGCTCTGACTGCTTCAGAATACTTAGTAAGATGCCTCTAATGACTTCAAAGTCCAGCTAAGTTGGTTTTGGTGGCTTCAGCAACCTTGGGAGTGAGACATTTCTTTACTGGCTACCTTTTAACTAAAGAGGTATTTTCATGAAATACAAATCTGATTATGCTATTTCTCAAAACAATTCAGTGGCTTTTTCTTTTCTTTTTTGTCCTTTTCCTTTCTTTCTTTTTTTTAATTTTAAAGCCAAATTTAGCAGTTGGGGGTTGTAAGTGGCTTTTTCTTGCCTTCAAGATAAAAGCCTAATATCTCCTTGGTTTGTGTGTTCTCACCTTGGACTTGCGTCAACTTAGGAGACTTTTAAACTCTGATCCGTAGTTTACTTATCTGTAAATACGAGTTTTGAGCCTTTTGTTGGTTGAGGCTAGATGAATTACATCTCTGTAGAAGGGATCTTTATAAGGTGATTTCAGGTGGTCTCTCTAATTCTACCAAAGTTACTGTATAATTATGTTTGATCTTTTCACATCTTCCATTTTTGTGCTCTTAAATTCAAAGTGTCATTTTCTATGTCATTTCTTCAACTGGATAATAATCTCTACTAAAATGTTAATAGATAATGAGGATAAAAGATTTAATTAACTTTCACAGGGATATTTGTACAGTTATGTGCCACATAATGATATTTCAGTCAACAGTGGACCATATATATGGCTGTGGTCCCATAAGATTTTATTATAATATCCATATTTTTACTATACCTTTTCTGTGTTTAGATGTTTAGATATACGAATACTTAACATTGTGTTAAAATTGCCTGTAGTATCCAGTACAGTAACATGGTATACAGATGCTCCTGTAGCCTAGGAGCAATAGGCTATACTGTATAGCCCAGAGTGTAGTATACTCTATGATCACAAAATGATGAAATCACCTAACAACATATTTCTCAGAATGTATCACCATTGGATGCATGACTGTACTTTAAAAGTGGATTCTGGCCAGGCATGGTGGCTCACACCTGTAATCCTAGCACTCTGGGAGGCTGAGGCGGGAGGATTGCTTGAGCTCAGGAGTTCGAGACCAGCCTGAGCAAGAGTGAGACCCCGTCTCTACTAAAAATAGAAAGAAATTAGCCAAAACAACTAAAAATAGAAAAAATTAGCTGGGCATGGTGGCACACACCTGTAGTCCCAGCTACCTGGGAGGCTGAGGCAGGAGGATCACTTGAGCCCAGGAGTTTGAGGTTCTGTGAGCTAGGCTGATGCCACGGCACTCTAGCCCAGGCAAGAGAGTGAGACTCTGTCTCAAAATAAAATAAAATAAAATAAAAAATAAAAGTGGATTCTCACCAGTGACTGCATTTCCAAACCAA
This sequence comes from Indri indri, assembly GCA_004363605.1. Taxonomy (NCBI): domain Eukaryota; kingdom Metazoa; phylum Chordata; class Mammalia; order Primates; family Indriidae; genus Indri; species Indri indri. The sequence goes on along the minus strand of RJWJ010013611.1, from coordinate 37,611 downwards.
GATATATAGTTGTAACAACAGAATGGCAGAGAGAGGCTTAATATGAGCAGAGTAGCTAATACTATACACATCTATATAAAACTGTTTCGTTTGGGACTTTTCACCAGTGACGTCATCTGGCATTGGAGTTCTTTGTGGAAAGGTTTCTAATTCCAGATTCAATTTCTTTTCATAGAAACAAGATTATTGAGATGTTGTATTTCATATGTCAGGTTTTCTTTTCCCCATAATGTATCATCATTATTATTAGCATGTTTAATTATATGTCCACTTTTTTCATTCCTGATATTGGTAATTTGTGACTTTTATATCTTTTTTTGATTTATTCTTGCTAAGATCTATCAATTTTATTAGTCTTTACAATAACCAACATTTGGCATTGTTGGTTTTCTCTTTTGTATGTTTGTTTTCCAATTCATTGTCTGCTCTTAACTGTCTTTTCCCCCCTTGATTGTACCTTTTCGGGATTTATCAATAATTTGCTATTTTTATAACTTCTCGAGAAGGAAATGTATGTCATTGATTTTTCATGCCTCCTTTTGTAGTATACACATTTTAAGGTTATAAATTTCCCTTACGTACAGCTTTAACCACATCCCACAAGTTTTGGTAGTTTATATTTTCATTGTTATTCAGTTCAAAATATTTTCTAATTTCCATTATAATTCCTTTGTTGATCAGTTGAACTTCCCTAAATATTTGAGGAAGAAATAAAGCCAGTTTTGCTATCAAACTTTCAATGTACTCTATAATAGGAAAAAAGAGAGATCACTTTTCAATTTATTTGAAGTCAGTGTAACTTTAGTACTAAAACCTGACAAGGTTGTCTGAAGAAGTTACAAGCCAGTTTCTGTCATGTATTAGTTGCAAAAATTGAAGCAATATAATAGCAAATCAAATGTAATAATACATAAAAGTTTAATGACCAATTGGCTTTATTTTAGGATTGCAAACTTGGACTAAAATTAATAAAATTAGACTGTGTAAATGTGAACTTGGATTAAAATTAGAAAATCAGCCAGTGGGATTTATTATATTAACAGAATTAGGGAGAAAATATGATCATCTCAGGTGCCCAAAAAAATGTGATAAAATTTAACACATTTATGGTAAAAAGTCTTGGCAAAACAGAAAGAGAAGTACAGCTTCAGTATTTGACAATGGTGACAAATTGCACAAACTATGATTTATAATTAGAGAAGAATTTTTAAGGTATGAGGATGTTGTTATTTGATAGAAATACAGTAATTTGCATATTTACAGAGAAAACAGGCTAGCATAAATATACAAAAATGTAAATAGTGGTTATTTTCTAAGGGTGAGAAATTATGGATTTTTCTTTCATTTTTTCCATTATTCTCCTTTGCATTTTATAGTAATTCTAAAATGTGCATTTCTTAGTTTTATAACCATAAATACCGGCAGGGGTTATTTATAATTAAAGCTTTTAATCAGCAGTACAACTATGTAAAAGTATTTAAACATGGCTTTTTATTGTGAAGTGCAAAACCCATTAAATTGTGAAATGAAATAGTAGCTTTTAAGAAGTCTAAACAAGGTAGCTTTGATAATAAAATATAATAGAAACGTAATCAGTGATGTTGCCAAAATATCAACTGAATTTGGTTGTCTGTGTGGGGCCAGGAACTTTTTACTGGGATAGATATAAAATTAAGAGTCTTAAATACTTTCTTTTTCTGTTTCGTTTCTTTCTTTCTTTCTTTCTTTTTTTTTTTTTTTTTTTTTTTTTTTTTTTTTTTTTTTTTTTTTTTTTTTTTTTTTTTTTTTTTTTTTTTTTTTTTTTTTTTGATGTAGGGCCTCTCTCTGTCTCCCAGGCTGGAGTGCAGTGGTGTGATCATAGCTCACTGCAGTCTCCAACTCCTAGGCTCAGGAGATCCTCCTGCCTCAACCTCCAAAGTAGCTGGGGGTACGGGTGTGCCACCACACCTGGCTAATTTTTTCTGTTCTTATATTTTTATAGAGATGGGGTCTCACTATGTTGCCCAGGCTGGTCTAGAACTCCTGGGCTCAAGCAATCCTCCCCACGTGTTGGGATCACAGGTGTGAGCTGCTACATCCAGCTTAAATTCTTCATAAATCAGGTGCTGATGCAGATAGCATGTATATGAGTAATGCAAAAGTCGATGCTTATTTATAGGTTTCTTTGAGATTAGTCATTTCATGCTCGTGATCTTTTTCCAAATTCTTAAGTGAAGATTTAAAAAAATTTGTGAACCCTCTGATAGTAACCGATTGTTAGTTTGTGTTGTAATGGAGATGATTTTAAAAAAAAAATGCATCCTCCACTGATTTCTAAATACCAGGAGTTTGATTATGTTGTTTTTTTATACACTATTACAGATGGTAGTAAAAACATTTATGGATATGGATCAGGACTCAGAAGACGAAAAACAGCAGTATCTGCCACTGGCCTTGCATCTTGCTTCTGAATTCTTCCTCAGGAACCCCAATAAAGATGTGCGTCTCCTTGTAGCATGTTGTTTGGCTGACATCTTTCGAATCTATGCCCCAGAAGCTCCATATACGTCTCACGATAAACTTAAGGTAAATGCAGTCTTTATAGAATCATTTTGTCTTTATAGTCTAGTTTACCTTTATGAGCATAGGTTTCCTATTAATCTTGTTATCTTAAGATTATATCGTAAGTTGCAAAACTAATTCAGTTACTATTTATTATCTACACCATGACTACTTTTATGAGGCATAGAAAGGTGTAATTCAAAACTAGGCTCTATCTCTGCTCATACCTAATTTTCTGGAGAATCCATCACAAAGCCCAGATGTCTATGTTCAAGGGATAAATAGAAAATTAACGATACTTTTAAAAACATACCTGGCGCAGTGGCTCACGCCTGTAATCCTAGCACTCTGGGAGGCCGAGGCGGGCGGATTGTTTGAGCTCAGGAGTTCGAAACCAGCCTGAGCAAGAGCAAGACCCCGTCTCTACCAAAAATAGAAAGAAATTAATTGGACAGCTAAAAAAATGTATATAGAAAAAATTAGCCAGGCATGGTGGTGCATGCCTGTAGTCCCAGCTACTTGGGAGGCTGAGACACTAGGATTGCTTGAGCCCAGGAGTTTGAGGTTGCTGTGAGCTAGGCTGATGCCATGGCACTTGCCCCAGGCAAAAGAGTGAGACTCTGTCTCAAAAAAAAAAAAAACAAAACAATAATATACCAGAATTTGCACATTATTCTGTCTGCAAAACTGTATGCTTATCTTGGTGGTTCTTTGCTCAAATGTTTGAAGAACTCTTCTTTTAAATTGATCTTTTGAGGTAATTTCATATTTTGAGTAATTTTGTTCTTGGTAAATTTTAATCCTTTGAACTGCCTTCTTTAAAATAGTCCAAAAATCATTTTGTACCATATTGATATCATATTGAGTTAAAACTTCTAAATAAAGCTTATTAAGTTATGGAGCACTATCATGAAAAATACAAACCTTGGACTAGTCTATTGCCTTTGTTCTATACAACTCATCACCCATCAATTTCAAAACTACTTGCTGAAAATTATGCTATTTACATGTAGGCAATAGTAGTGGAAAGACTCATATCCAGCTTCTTAAAATGACGATAATTGTTTGCTGTGATGCAAGGTAAAGATAGTGAAGTGGAAGCACTATAGTAGAGGAAAAGGTGATAACATATAGAACCTGTTGTCCTCTCAGAGTAAGAAAACCTGAAGATTTGTGGGCGTGACACTCTTTATTTTGCTTGTAGAGAATATGGTTTTATATGATTTGATCTTTTTTAGTTATTTTAAATAATGGACTAGGCCAGTCCCAAGGCATCCAGCTAAAGGAGAATTTTCTTTTATTGTAACTTGTAACAGATAATATATATACAGACTATTAATGCATTGTGAAAGAAAAGTTTTTGTGTCTAAATTAATATATTTTATCATTTTTTTTTAACAGGACATATTTTTGTTTATTACCAGACAATTAAAAGGTTTGGAGGATACAAAGAGTCCGCAGTTTAATAGATACTTTTATTTATTAGAGGTAAAAAAAGAAACTTTATTTAATAAATATCACATTATTTTATGTGGTAGCAAATTGTTCATAGTAACTTCATTATGTAAAATGGGTCTTTTTTGGTTTTATACAGAGCCCACTTAATAAAATATCTTTTACGTATCATAAGGAAAATCTAATCTTTTTATTATTCTTCATATCCTGGAAAGATAAAGCATATTCTACTGGAAAAACTGTAGATTATTTGAAACTACAACTTATAATTTCATCTTTCTATTTATTCTTCTCTAATCTAAAAACATTAATTTTCACTGCTCCTTAAATTTTCTATGTATATGTCTACCAACACAAAAATATTTAGTATTTTTCAATTTGAGAAAGTTGATGCCATCATGTTTATATATATTTAAAAGTCAGAGTACATGACTAACACTTGTAATTTTATGTTTTGTCTTTATAGGCTTTACTGTAGATTTCTAATTCTACAAAATACATTTTAGTAATGAGTTTGCTTTTGAGTTTGTGTATGTGTGTAATTAAATATTTTTATTTGTCTTAGAATCTAGCTTGGGTTAAATCATATAACATCTGCTTTGATTTGGAAGATTGCAATGAAATTTTTATTCAGCTTTTTAGGACTCTCTTCTCAGTGATCAAGTAAGTTATCTTTTAAGCATTTTTGTCTCTTTTTCTTGCCGTGTATATTGACGTGTCATGTATTCTGCATGTACACTAAGATCTTTTAGTTGTAAGGAATTGTTCTCCTTACGAGACTTAACATAAAGAGGGAAATAAACAAAAACTCTGTTGTCGAAAGCTGACTTTGCCCCCTGATACTTTCATTTTAAACTATGATATCAGTTTATCGTTTGACTCTGTGCCCCAGTCTGGGTTGGGGGCTATGAAACAATACAGAAATATAAAGCAGAGCCCTTGTTTTGGTGAAACTTATTATCCAATAGAGGCAACAACATGTAGTCGTAAAGCAGATAGTATGAGACTTTATACAATGAAGTACTAAACTTTAGTAGTACTTTAATAAAAAGGATTTGTTCTGTAAAATTTGGATTCAGTCAAAAGGCCACACTAAAGGATTCAGAAGGCCACATGTGGCCCCGAGGCTACAGGTTCCCCACCGCTATATGGTGTGTAATCCAAAGACAGATTGCTGGGCAGGAAAGCCCAAGCTCTAATTTCAGTATAGTACAGTTTTTTGTTTGTTTTTAGTGTAGTAAACCAAGCTATGAGATGTATTCTAGAGCAGCAGTCCCCGACCTTTTTTGGCATCAGGGACCGGTTTCATGGAAGACAATTTTTCCACACTCTGGGTGGTTGGGGGTATTGTTTTGGGATGATTCAAGCTCATTACATTTATTGTGCAGTCAAACCTCTCTGCTAATGATTATCTGTATTCGCAGCCTCTCCCCAGCACTAGCATGACCACCTCAGCTCCACTTCGGATCATCAGGCATTAGATTCTCATAAGAAGTGTGCAACCTAGATCCCTTATGTTCGTAGTTTACAATAGGGTTTGCACTCCTATGAGAATCTAATGCCACTGCTGATCTGACAGGAGGCGAAGCCTATGCCAGTGATGGGAGTGGCTGTAAATACAGATGAAGCTTCACTTGCCTGCTGCTCCCTTCTTGCTGTGCAGCCTGGTTCTTAACAGGGGGTTGGGGACCATAGTTCTAGAACATTACATTGTATGCAAATGAACATAAGATATGTTACACGGATTTTAAATTTTCTAATGGCCATGTTAAGAAACGTAAAATAGGTGAAATTCATTTTAATAATTTATTTATCCCACTCTATCTAAAAGTATTATCATTTCAACGCGACTGTTTTCATACTTCGCATGTTCACTAGCCAAATATGTCTAATGGCTTGCGTATTGGGCAGCATGTTTCTTGAGTTTTCTGTAGATTTTTATGACTACTGTATTATGTTTTTCTTTTCCTTAGGTAGAAAAGTAGGACTAGGTGTTAACCTGGAATAAACAGGAAAGAATCAGACCAGCCTGGTCTAGAGATAGAAGCTTATGGAAAGACTATATGAGAAAAAGCTTCCTGTGACATTTGACTAGCAGTAGGCCCTTAAAATAAATGATAGAACAAAGAAACCTTACCTTTGTATTAGTAGCTTTTGCTGTATGACAAAACATCCTAAAAACTTGATAGTTTAAGACAACCAATATTTTATATAGCCTGGGATTCTGCTTGGCAGTTTTTGTCTGGACTAGATTTACTCCAGTGTTTGCAGTCACTTGGCGGGACATCTGGCAGTTGGCTGAGGTAGTAGGAGAACTGGGTCACATATCTTGTTATCTGCAGGTTAGCCTCTTCATATGCTGACTAGGTTTCAAAAGCAACAAGAAAAGCCAGGTATGGTGGCTTATACCTGTAATCCCCGTACTTTGGGAGGCCCAGGCAGGAGGATTGCTTGATACCAGGAGTTGAAGACCAGCCTGGGCAACATAGCAAGACCCCCCATCTCTACCAGAAATTTAAAAATTAGCCAGGTGAGCATGGTGGCAGGTGTCTGTAGTCCTAGCTGCTCAGGAGGATGAAGCAATAGGATTGCTTGAACCCAAGAGTTCCAGCCTGGGCAGCAGAGAAGACCCTATCTCTGAAAACAAACAAAAAGTAGGAAGAAAGGGCAAGCCTCACTGGACAAGCACTTGAAACTGATTCTTGTCCTTACTTTTTATACTATATTGATTTTTCATTTGTCTGGTTGAAATTCTTTGAGAGATACCAGGATGACATTTTCAGAACCTTCTAGTTATAAGTTCTGGTAAGCACTTTAGATTAGGCTTTTGATTTTCAGTATTGGTGAAGTAAAACCTCTAATGGCAAAGATACAGCAAAAATTACTTGTGTTGGCTTAGGTGTTTGGGGGCGTTTAAATCTGTTTCGATCTTATTTTGAGGAATTTGTTAAAATCTAAGAGAGGAGAAAAGGTTGAAAAAACTGTCCACATTCATTATGTTATATATTTTTTTGTTCTGTTACGTAAAATTTTATCACCATTTAAAATCTAGGGCATGTAAGCAAAAATATCCTTTCTTTAAGGTTGACATTTTTATTAGGCAGAATTTAACTCTTAGAGTCCTAGTTGTGTAGAGACTTATTTTATTATAAAAGTCTTTCTCTTCTTTTTTTAATGTGAATGGAAGAAAGTATACTTTATTAGAAATTATGTTGGTCTTTGTTTTTATAAAATACAATAATACCTTAACAAATTTGGTAGTAGTAGAGAATAAATAGAGTAACCAAAATTTCTTTGCCATCATTGGCACTGTTCCCTCAAGTGAAAATCCTTTTACGTCTGAGATTATTGTTTTAAACTGGAAAGTTTAATTTTCTTTTTGCATGCCTGAATTTTCCTTTTCTTCTTCTTCTTCTTCTTTTTTTTTTTTTTTTTTTTTAGCAACAGCCACAATAAGAAGGTACAAATGCACATGCTAGACTTGATGAGTTCTATCATCATGGAAGGTGATGGAGTTACTCAAGAATTACTGGACTCCATTCTTATTAACCTCATTCCTGCACATAAGGTCAGTAAAGTATGAAGATACGAAAGGTTAATATTTAAAGTAGTGTTCCTCATAAGAATGAACAATTGTTTTATGACCATTTGCAATCTCACATAATTATACCCATTATTACTCTCCAGCCCCAAATAAAATAGATTCAGACACATTAGTCTTGTAGCTATTATTTTTACAAGATATGTTGATTAACATATTATGTTAGATTTTCATTGAGTTAAGTTCTCCCTGTTTTCTGGCAACTAAAAATGTTTCATATTCACGATCCATGACTAACCTGAGAATTATAAGGGTTTGGGTTGTTGAATTTTGGATAGTTTCATTTAGGAAAAAAAATGTATTTTCTCCTTTGTAACATAGATATAGAACATAGGCATTTGGATTTCTTCTCAGAACCCATATTGTACATTTTTCTTAGGCACTTTCAGAAAAAGATTTGGGCAGAAGCAGGAGCTATATAGTTAATGTTAAGCGGAAAAGGATGATTCGGAGCTGTATCATTCCTCCCCGTTTCCTTTTTCTATTTCTCTCCTCCAGGTCCTCCTAAGAAACTGAGGGACTTGGCTCCCCACAAGCTCCACCACTGGGCTCTGCTCAAGCCTACCACAATGTTGATATTTGCCCTCTTGTTCTTTTCTTTTAATGGTTCAGTAACCTATTATCAGATTACATGAACAATGTGTCTTATACTTACCCACAAAAAAATAAGATTAATTTAAAATTCTTCTCTTGACTCTCTAAATATTGTTTGTATTTTATTAATTCAAATGAATCTTTAGTTGATAAATTTTGAGAGTATGGCAAAGGGGAGTATATTTCAGGCAGAATGAGGCAATTTGAGAGGAATAGATAGCATATTTGGTTTTTATATTCTAGGAAGAGAGTACTTTTATGAGCAGTAAATATACCTTTTTAAGAAATAGAAATGTAATTTTACACTAATCTTATCCTTTTGTTAATGGAATAAAAACCTAGAGCAGAGGCCGGGCGCGGTGGCTCACGCCTGTAATCCTAGCACTCTGGGAGGCCGAGGCAGGCGGATCGTCCTGAGCTCAGGTGTTCGAGACCAGTCTGAGCAAGAGCGAGACCCCGTCTCTACCAAAAATAGAAAGAAATTAATTGGACAGCTAAAAATATATATAGAAAAAATTAGCCGGGCATGGTGGCGCATGCCTGTAGTCCCAGCTACTCGGGAGGCTGAGACAGTAGGATTGCTCGAGCCCAGGAGTTTGAGGTTGCTGTGAGCTAGGCTGACGC
>RJWJ010013611.1:8756-28696 GCA_004363605.1 Indri indri | reverse complement strand
ACCATTGGTCATCACATAAAAAGTTTGCTGACCACAGTCCTAGAGTATACATTTCCTGTCATCTGTTTGGGAGAAGTGTGAAAAGATGGTGAATGAACCTCAGTTTGGTCCAAAACTTCAAAATATAGAGATGTTAATATGTATTCTTCAAACCAAGAATTTCTTTTTCGCTAAGTTTTTAAAAATTAAATATGTCTTTTCTATAGTCTTTCTCAAATCCTTTAATTTGTTACAGTACATTGAGACTCTTGAAGAGGAAGCATAAAATTCAGCATTTCAAAAATACAATTGATCAAGAACCCTTTTTATTTGGAAAACTTCCCAGATCTACTTTTCCCCAGAACATACATTGAATAAATAGTGAAATACTGAGGGCGGTGCGTTAGACTGGCGCGCGCGCGCGTGTGTGTGTTTAGGGTACACGGGTGTAGTTGCCTTTTCATATTGGCTAAACCAAGAAGCCTTAGGTACACATCAAAAACATAATATAGGATTGCACTTTTAGCAAACTGTCTAAATACATTGTAGATTTTGATTGATAATTAAGTTCAATTTGCAACTTCTACGTTTAGGACCACATGACTAGAGGACATTTGAGTAGGACCTTGAATGGAATTCAGTTTTGTTTTTTGGGTCATATTTTGTAGATTTAAAGACTACAGTATTCTAATGGTGCTATCTCATAAATTCACTGAATTATTTATAACTTACATGTTTTTATTGTTTTTTAGAACTTAAATAAACAGTCCTTCGACCTTGCAAAAGTCCTGTTGAAAAGGACAGTCCAGACTATTGAGGCATGCATTGCCAATGTATGTATCTGTCTATTTATTCCATAATTGTGTAATTCGTAATCTATTGTACTAATTTGTTAGAACCTCTTACATGTCCCTTTAGCCTATAAATTTCAGGTGTTTAGAGCAAATACAAAAGAACTTATATAACCAAAGTTAGAAAAATGCAGTATAAGCTTCATGACATTGTTTTAAAATGGCACAGGATGGTCGATGTTACTTAATGAAAACTTGTCTACAACTCCCCCCTCATCTGCATTTGTATTTATTATGTTTATTATTTCCTAGATATGCTGATCTCATTCACTTTCTTCTTGCGCCTTTATCTTTGGGTCTCTGTGTCTTTATACATTTTCCTCATATCTTTTAGGTCATTCTTCTGAAACCTTTCTGTTTCTTCCTCCTCATGAATAGTTGTTATATATAGTAATAAAAATACTTTTTAAAAAACTATTGAGTAAAGGTTTGTTCTGTTCTTATTTTTTTTTTACTAAAAGATCAATAATTTGGGAAAAAATTTGTAATTCCACTACCTTAATATATCAATTAATTCCATTGCACATTTCATCATGTTTATACCTATTTCCCTGCATACTTGATGTAAAATATTGTATTCTCATTTATATATATTTTTACATATTTTGATCTTTTAAATTTAGTGTGACTGACTGTAAATGTTCTGCTGAATTGATACATTCCTATTTCCCTGTTGTTATGCATTTAAGTTTTTTTTAGTGTTTTTTCCTTTAGTAATCTTTGTGAAAATAGCATTTATCTATTGTTGAATTATTTTCCACAGATAAAACTTAAATGAGAGTTTAGTAATTTAAATAGTATTTATTATATTAGTATTATTTCTATTACTGAATATGTAAACAGGTTAAACATTTTATTCAAATAGTACAAAATTGTATACAGCGAAAAGTGACCCTCTTCAGCCTTGAACGCCCTATTTTCAATTTTCAAAAATAACTGTCACCAAAAGGTTCTTACATATCCTTTCAGAAGTAGTGTTCTATGCTCATTTGTGTGTGTGTATTTTGTTAAGACTGTCTTCTTCATTCTTTTCAAGGTCTGCATAGGAAATATGAATATTTTCAACTCTTAATTTATGCTGCTTTTCAAAAGAAATATTTCAATTTATGGTACTATCAGAAATATATGCTTGTATCAGTTGCATACAACTGCCCTTCTAGCATTTTTAAAATTTTTTTTATCACAGTATTAAGGGGTTACAAACATTTTGGTTACATAAATTGCTTTTGTACAGTTTAAGTCAAAGTTTTAAGCATGTCCATCACCCAGATAGTGTGCATTGTACTCATTAGGAGTGAATTTTCCCATCCCCCTCCTCTCCCCTCCCACCTGTTTGATTTCCAATGAGTTTTATTTCCATATGTGCAGGTTGAGTGTTATTCCATTAGTTCTAGTCTAATAGTACATGTGGTATTTGTTTTTCCATTCTTGTGATACTTCACTTAGAAGAATGGTCTCCAATTCTATCCAGGTTAATACAGGAGGTATTAGTTCACCACTTTTTTTTTATGGCTGAGTAGTACTCCATGGTATACATATACCACATCTTACTAATCCACTCATGTATTGATAGGAACTCGGGTTGTTTCCACATCTTTGCAATTGTGAATTGTGCTGCTATAAACATTCAGGTACAGGTGTCTTTCAAATAAAATGTCCTTTTTTCCTTTGGTCAAACACATAGTAGTGGGATTGCTGGATCAAATGGTAGGTCTCCTTTTAGTTCTTTGATATATCTCCATACTGCTTTCCATAGAGTTTGTAGCACTTTGCAGTCCCACCAGCAGTGTAAAAGCGTTCTTATCTCTCCACATCAACACCAGCATTTGTTGCTTTGGGATTTTTTGATAGAAGCCATTCTCACTGGTGTTAGGTGATAGTTCATTGTGGTTTTGATTTACATTTACCTGATGATTAGAGATGTTGAGAATTTTTTCATGTTTCTTGGCCATTAGTCTATCTTCTTTTGAAGATATCTATCTTCTTTTCTTGTGCCAGTACCATGCTGTTTGGCTTACTGTAGCTTTGTAATATAGCTTGAAGTCTGGTAAAGTGATGCCTCCTTTTGTTCTTTTACTTAAGTTTGCCTTGGCTATTTGGGCTCTTTTCTGGTTCCATATGAAGCATAGAATTATTTTTTCTAGATCCGCAAAAGACAGTATTTTTTTTTTTTTTTTTTTTTTTTTTGAGACAGAATCTCACTCTCTTGCCTGGGGTGAGTGCCGTGGCATGAGCCTAGCTCACAGCAACCTCAAACTCCTGGGCTCAAGCGATCCTCCTGCCTCAGCCTCCCGAGTAGCTGGGACTACAGGCATGCACCACCATGCCCGGCTAATTTTTTTCTATATATATTTTTAGCTGTCCAATTAATTTCTTTCTATTTTTGGTAGAGACGGGGTCTCCCTCTTGCTCGGGCTGGTCTCGAACTCCTGAGCTCAGAACGATCCGCCCGCCTTGGCCTCCCAGAGTGCTAGGATTACAAGCGTGAGCCACCGCGCCCGGCCAATGACAGTATTTTTAATGGGGATTGTATTGAATCTGTAAATCACTTTAGGTAGTATAGACATTTTAACAATGTTGATTCTGCCTATCCATGAGCATTATATGTTTTTCCATTTGTTTACATGCTCTGCGATTTCCTTCTCCGGTATTTCGTAGTTCTCTCTGTAAAGGTCTTTCACCTTGATTAATATCCTAGGTATTTTATTTTCTCTGTTGCTATTGTGAAAGGTATTGAGTCTTTGATTCTCAGCTTGACTGTTGTTGGCATATAGGAATGCTACTGATTTGTGTGCATTGATTTTGTAACCTGAGATTTTATTTATCAATTCCAGGAGTCTCTTGGTGGAATCTTTGGGGTTTTCTACATACAAGATCATATCATCAGCAAAGAGCAATAGCTTGACCTCTTCTGCCCCCATTTGGATATCCTTGATTTCCTTCTTTTGTCTGTTTGCTCTGGCTAGAACTTCCAGTACCATGTTGAATAGAAGTGGTGACAGTGGGTTGGTTCCAGTCTCGTTCCAGTTCTAAGCAGGAATGCTTTCAGTTTTTCCCTGTTCAGTATTATGTTGGCTGTGGGTTTGTCATATATGGCTTTTACAATTTTGAGGTATGCTCCATCTATGCCTGTTTTGTTAAGAGTTCTTATAAAAAGGGTGCTGAATTTTGTCAAATGCTTTTTCTGTGTCTGTTGAGAGGATCATAGGGTGTCTGCTTTTGCATTTATTTATGTGGTGAATCGTATTTATAGATTTGCATATGTTGAACCATCCTTGCATCGCTGGGATAATTTTTTTTTTTTTTTTTTTTTTTTTTTTTGAGACAAGAGTCTCACTCTGTCACCCCTGGTAGAGTGTAGTGGTGTCATGATAGCTCACTGCAACTTCAAACTCCTGGGCTCAAGCGATCTTCCTGCCTCAGGCTCCGGAGTAGCTGGAACTATAGGCGCATGCCGCAATGCCCAGCTAATTTTTCTCTTTTTAGTAAAGACAGGGTCTCGCCCTTGCTCAGGCTGGTCTTGAGCTGCTGAACTCAAGTGATCCTCCTGCCTTGGCTTCCCAGGGTTCTAGGATTACAGGCATGAGCCACTGGGCCTGGCCTAAATTTAATATTCTTTTCTAAGTGTGTATGGGAGGTAGGGCATGGTGATAGTTATCTGTTACGATAATTTGTGTTCTTAGTATTATGTACTCTTTGTTTCTCCTTAGCCCCTTTTTTAAATTATTAGTTAGCTTTTTGCACATCAGTTTTTTTCTTCTTTTTGTCATTTCAGTCAAAATGTATTTGACTTTTTCTGGGTATTGTAACAAAAACCGAAACAAACATAAAACCTCATACTAAACTCATGGGAAAATTAAATTAATTTAAAGAAAAATCAAAGATTGAAGCTTAAAATTTTTTCTCTGCTATAAGGAGATTTCTCTGTAAAATTCCCTATGATGAACTATACAAACTGTCTAAATTGTTTTGTTGTAAAGAAAAGTAAGATTCCTAGAAATGGAACCCTTATTCAAAATATAGCCAACAACTCAATTCTTTTTATTTTACATTTTAAACATTCATGATTTGATATTATTTGGAGGTTTATTTCTTCTGTTTAGATGACTGTTATATATTAGTAATTCAAACCCCTATTCTTTGTCATACCCTTCAGTTGTATATGTAATGCTTAATTATATAGTTTTTGAAAACCATGTTTATAGAAAACCTATAGAAAACAAGTGTTTAAATGAAATGGATATTTTATTTTTGTTTTTAATATCTCTTATAGTTTTTCAATCAAGTACTGGTGCTGGGAAGATCGTCAGTAAGTGATTTGTCAGAACATGTATTTGATCTGATTCAGGAACTTTTTGCTATAGATCCTCATTTATTATTATCTGTCATGCCGCAGCTTGAATTCAAACTGAAGGTAGGACTGACCAATTTTCAAGCCATTTAATCTTTAAAGGAAAAATATATATCACGTAGTTTTTCTGTAACTGTAGAAGAATAAAATGTGAGTTCAATTCATCTCCTTATATTTAGTTAAGGTTTACATTTTTCAATCATTTGAATAAAACAGTATCTCTCATTTGGGTGATAGGAGAATTTACATTGCAAAATTGTAATATACCTAGTTGTTAAATACCTGATAAACATGCTGAAATAAGCAATAGATATAAAAATGGTATTATCCTAGAAATTTATCATATATGTTGGTATTAAATGTTATTCATTATTAGATAGGTATGTTTTAGAACATCAGAAGTCTTTAAATTGAGTGCTCGAAGGGTGACCATTTCATGGTATAGATTAAGGACAGAAGTTTCATTGTATGACTTTATAGCCAACTAAGCAAAGAATTCATAACTCCTCAAAAAAAATATGAAACCTGATGCTCAATCCCCTATCCTTGCTGAACTACAGAAATTAACACCTTAAATTTGCTTAATATTCTGTACTTTTTGAAAATACTTTTTATATCCAGTATCTTATTTGATCCTTAAATCTGAACTATGTTATAATTAGAACTAACATTACAGTTTTGATTCTTTTTTTTTTTTGAGACAGGTCCTCGCTTTGTCACCGGGGCTAGAGTGCAGTGGCACTCACTGCAATCATCATAGCTCACTGCAATCTCAAACTCTGGGCTGAAGCGATTCTCCTTCCTCAGCCTCCGGAGTAGCTGGAACTACAGACAGGGCACCACCACACCCAGCTAATTTTTCTATTTTTCGTGGAGATGGGGTCTTGCTCTTGCTCAGTCCGGTCTCAAACTCCTGACCTCAGGCAATCCTCATGCCTCAGCCTCTCAGAGTTGCTAGGATTACAGGCATGAGCCACCGCGCCCAGCAGTTTTGATTCTTGAGATGAAAAATTTAAGATGAAGTATTTTGCCCAGTTAAGGCAGATTTGGATTAGATCTCAGATTTTCATTTCTTAAAAATTTATATACATAATTAAGGATTGTCTGTATTGTCTTTATTATAAGCATATGCTATTTATAATATAAAGGACATCATATCAATAACAGTTAACCCATAAGAAACTCTGGTAATGGGAAATATATAGGAAAAAAGGGTGGGTTTTTTTTTTTTTCTTCTACTATTAAAGGGTTTATTTAAACAACAGCCTAAAGGTGTTTCCATACTAAATGGTTTCTAAGTGTAAGGCATTAAAATATTTCCCCTCAATCTATCCTTATAACCTGAATATGTAAAATCAGGCCTTTTTAACCCTTAAAGTAGCCTGCCATGATAGGATGGTAGGAAGGGATTGGGAATAGACTTTTAGATTCCCATTTGTGAACTTAATGTAAACTGAGGGAATCTATGGTATTCATACTCTCATTATTCTATAGTTTTGTTTATCTAAAGCAATGGATGCTAATGAATGGTATCCAGCTTAAGTATAGGGTTAATTTGATACATTTTATTTAATAATCTCTCTTTTTAGTTACTAACAATGAATGAATGAATTTAAAAATCAGAAGATTTTGTTTAAAAGTCCAGATATATGCATTTTCTCTCCTCTCCTCTCCTCTCCTCTCCTCTCCTCTCCTCTCCTCCCCTCCCCTCCCCCTTCCCCCTTCCCCCTCCCCTTCCCCTGTCTCTCTCTGTTGCTTGGACTAGAGTGCAGTTGTGTCCTCATAGCTCACTGCAACCTCAAACTCCTGGGTTCAAGTTATCCTCCTGCTTCAGTCTTCCCTGTAGCTGGGACTACAATTGCACACCACCACACCTGGCTAATTTTTTTTTTTCTTTAAGAGATGGGGTGTCTGGCTGGGCACACTGGTTCATGCCTGTAATCCTAGCACTCTGGGAGGCTGAGGCGTGTGGATCGCTCAAGGTCAGGAGTTCGAGACCAGCCTGAGCAAGAGTGAGACCCCGTGTCTACTAAAAATAGAAACAAATGATCTGGACAACTAAAAAAATATATATATGTATAAAAAAAATTGGCCGGGCGCAGTGGCTCACGCCTGTAATCCTATACTCTGGGAGGCCGAGGCGGGTGGATCCCTCAAGGTCAGGAGTTCAAGACCAGCCTGAGTAAGAGCAAGACCCCGTCTCTACTAAAAATAGAAAGAAATTATCTAGACAACTAAAAAAATATATATAGAAAAAAAATTAGCCCGGCATGGTGGCGCATGCCTGTAGTCCCAGCTACTCGGGAGGCTGAGGCAGAAGGATCGCTTGAGCCCAGGAGTTTGAGGTTGCCGGGAGCTAGGCTGAAGCCATGGCACTCTAGCCCGGGCAACAGAGTGAGACTCTGTCTCAAAAAAAAAAAGATGTCACTGTTTTGCTCAGTCTGTTCTCAGTCTGGCCTCAAGCAGTCTTCCTGCCTCAGCCTCTCAGTGCTAGGATTACAGGCCTGAGCCACCGTGCACCCACTTTTTAAAAACCTCACACTGAACTAATACTGTGTCTGAGTAATAATAATGGTGGAACATTTTGTTTATTGTCGTATAACAGGTGCCATTACCTGTGTTCTTATATGTTCCTGACTGTAATCCTAGCCTGTACCAGTATACGTTTTCTCATCCCAAATGAAGAAACTGAGGTTTACATTAGTTTAGGTACTATATATAATGAGGGTGTCCCCTTTTTTTTTTTAACTTTTTAAAAAAAATTATAATTTTTTTTCTTTTGACTCTATGTGCCCATGTAAGGGTGTCCCTTTTTTGAGACATCAGTATGTGCTAAGCAGAGAGCTGAGAAAGTGTTTATGTCTGTGGTGATTTTCTATAGCTTGTATCTCCGAATTTTGTATAGTTTAGAGTTTTTGCTTATAGTCCTCTGAAAACAATACAGTGTTTGAGAAAATGGTTCAAAACAACAATTTCTTTGATTTTGTACTATACTACTGCATACAGCTATATAAGTGATCTACTACATAGGTCCACAGAGTACTATTTTCATATATTTAAGATATAATCTGAAGTTGTGCTACTCAGCCTTGGCTATAATTATCAAGAAATAAGACGTATTTTTTTATGAGGGGGAGAGAGAAAGAGAGAGAGATTGATTTATTCCCCCAATTTAAAACCTCATGAAACCATCATAGTTGTGTCATTTTGGTTAGAGTTAAAATTAAGTTTTCACAGAAAATTGTTTTGAATCAATTACTTTATAATTAGAAACAATAGTAGAGTTAGCTACCTTTTCTGTCTGGGATTGGAGAGAAATAAACACTAGGGTAGCTTTATTGAATTTCTTTTAGAAAATCATTGGTAAATTGTTAATGCAGAATTTCTAATTTTTATGCACTCTTAATTATTAAAATACATATTTGTGTTTGTAATTTAAGCAGTATATTATCTAATATGTTCATAAGATAATGTTCACTTTATCTTATGAATTGATACGGCTGTATATCAGTGGCTCCAAATGATCTTTATACAAAAAAAATTTACCATCACTGTAATCATTCCAACTTTACTAAAGGAATATATTTTAAATTTTAAAAAGGCAGGAGGGTGAGTTTTCACTTAGTTTTTATTTCAGTAGTTTTTAGATACGAAATGTCACTTCATTTGAATTAACCACTGATCTACTAAAGTAGTTACTTGCAAATAGAATAGAATTTCCACTTGTTCTAGTGTTTGACATTTAAGGGATACATTGATTTTTCTTTAAGAAATAAATCATGTTGGCTGGTAAGTTGGACTTAGTAAAAAGTGGTACTAAAAAAAAGTCTTACTGTATATTATTGTCACTACCTGAGAAGAACTTTGTCAAAAAAAATCATTTTTGTTCTTTATAATTAAAAGTGCTAAAGCTTGATACAATTTTCATTTTTACATCTGTTGGATAAATGTGCCTGTTTTACCCACAAAACCCCTATTCCTGACTGTTATCTGGTATTGCTTTAGCCACACATTGTATTTGAACACCTAAAGAAATTACCAGTTGCTTTTGGGTATTGCATTTATTTTCCTAGTGAGGATGATTTTTAAAAAGTGTATATGCCATATGGTTTCAGAATAAATTTACATTAAAACATGGCATCACTACTGGAACTGGAACAATTTTCATAGCATATACTAGTTCAGGATAAAGAAATAGGAGAATCTTAACAAAAATACAACTCAGTGTTGCTTTTTTATAGTGTTTAATTCACCAGACCTTTTATTTCTTCTGAGATTCCTGCTATGCTATTAAAATAAGTTTTCCTGCATCATGAAATTCTTCAGTATCATGTTCTCCAGTCAGTAGGGGATCCTTGATTAAAACTTTATGTTAATAGGCCGGGCGCGGTGGCTCACGCCTGTAATCCTAGCACTCTGGGAGGCCGAGGCGGGAGGATTGCTTGAGCTCAGGAGTTCGAGACCAGCCTGAGCAAGAGCGAGACGCCATCTCTACTACAAATAGAAAGAAATTAGCCAAACAACTAAAAATAGAAAAAATTAGCCGAGCACGGTGGCACGTGCCTCTAGTCCCAGCTACTCGGGAGGGCGAGGCAGGAGGATCACTTGAGCCCAGGAGTTTGAGGTTGCTGTGAGCTAGGCTGATGGCACGACACTCTAGCCTGGGCAACCCAGTGAGACTCTGTCTCAATCAATCAATCAATCAATCAATAAATAAACTTTATATTAATATATCAAAACCTTAATTGATATGTGTTTATGTTGAAGCTTAAATTATAGGACAGATTTCTTCTAAAGAAAGCTTGTTAGGGTGAGAATTATTTGTAATTTTCTACTTTATAGACACTTTCTGGGGTTCTTTAGTGTTAGAGTTGAATGATATATCTTCACATTTGTAAAAGGTCTATAACCAATGCATAGATAGAATGCAAATAATCAGTGAAGTAGGCATAAATTAGCAGTTGGGAAGGTATGAAATAAGAGCAAAGAACCAGATGATTTAACGTGGAACCAAATCAACTTACGCATAGTAAATGAGAACATGTGATATATTAAAGTTCTCACCATTATAAGCAGAAATATGAAATTGTATCTTTTTGGGAATGTTTTGTATTATCGTTTTCTGTAATCTGATGAATAAAGCTCCATCTTCATTTATTTTCTCTCTTTGCTTAGAGCAATGATGGAGAAGAGCGATTAGCTGTGGTTCGACTTCTGGCTAAATTGTTTGGCTCTAAAGATTCTGATTTGGCAACACAGAATCGTCCTCTTTGGCAGTGTTTTCTTGGACGGTAAGAGAACATACAGTTCTGACATCTGTATTTTGGAGGCTTGTTGGTAGGGTCCACTGATTGAAACTACACATATCAAAACTTTAATTGGTATACGTTGGTTTCATTGGCATTTGTGTTGTGATCTTTCTTGGAGAATAAATTTTTTTTTTATGAAAAAAGCTTATTTATTCACGTAACACTTTTTAATATGTTTTGTGTTAAAATAATGTCATTAAAATAAATAGGTAGACATCATCTCAGGACGTTCTAAGTGTTAAGATTTTAAAATCATGAAACCGAAGACAATATCCATCCAATTTTAAGAAATCATGCCCTTTGTTAGTCCACTTACTTATCCATTTATTGGTGTTCGTCTTTTGGGTCTGCAGGTTATCTAATTGTATGATGTGTTTTTAACTAATTTGGTATAATTGTATGATTTTACATGGAAAATATCATTGCTTTTAGCTTGAATAGTTTTTAACATTTCTTTTCAAGAATGTAGAATGATGGAATTCCATTTGACTTGATGGTGAGATTGAAAAAAATCCATGAAATTTATTAAATTCTTCCTTGCATTCTCTTTACATGTTTCTTTTGCTTCAAAAGTTGGTTGGAAAGTATTTACTATTAACATTCTGGAGATGCTTGAGACTCACCATTGTTTAGTATATTTGATTCAGAAGATGGGTTCTGAATGTCTTGAAAATTTCAAGTTCACTATGTAATTATACTAGTGTGGTAGGATCTGAGAAATCTCTTGACAGTGATTTGGTAATATCTTAGCAGTTACTTGCTTAAGGCCATTTTGAAAGTTTTAATAGAAATAAATGCTGAATGTTTGAAATTAAACGTGACTCCACAAGAATTTAAAATAGGAATGAAGCAACTGCACTTACGAAGATACAGAGGAAAAATTCCCTGTCCCAGTGATTGACATAATATTTATTGCAAATCATTTAAGCAAAAATACAAGACTTCATTTTTACCTAGGTTACTTAACAAAAACGAAATCAGCCATAATAGGCGTCTTACATTTATCATTTTACATTTCCTGCTAACTCTAGTGATGTCTGATTCATAGAAACAAAAAAGTAATAGTCCATTCTGTAATATTATTTTCCTTAATTATAGCATTGTGTTGATACTTTGTAATTTACTTGATCATAAATAATACTGTTTAATTTTTCTCTGCCAGCTAGAAAATTATAAGTCCTAAATGCAAGATTTTATTAACATAGAAGGATTATCTCTGGGTAATAAAGTAGAAGACCATAGACATTAGGACATATATTGCCCAGTTATTTGGGAGGCTGAGGCAGGAGGATCACTTCGGCCCCCAGAGGTTTGAAATCAGCCTAGGCAACATAGCTCAAGACCCTGTCTCAAAAACAAAAAAGACATTTATTAAATAACTTTAGGTTACATGATTATTTTATGAAATCACATCAAAAATAAAATATTTCCTGCTATTTAAAATTACAGGCCGGGCACGGTGGCTCACGCCTGTAATCCTAGCACTCTGGGAGGCCGAGGCGGGCGGATTGTTTGAGCTCAGGAGTTCGAAACCAGCCTGAGCAAGAGCGAGACCCCGTCTCTACTAAAAATAGAAAGAAATTAATCAGACAACTAAAAATACATAGAAAAAATTAGCCGGGCATGGTGGCACATGCCTGTAGTCTCAGCTACTTGGGAGGCTGAGGCAGAAGGATCTCTTGAGCCCAGGAGTTTGAGGTTGCTATGAGCTAGGCTGACACCACGGCGCTCACTCTAGCCCGGGCAAAAGAGTGAGACTGCCTCAAAAAAAAAAAAAAAAATTACATTATTTATCGTTAATAAATATATTTTAAAAGTTGCCCAGTAATCTATTTTAAATTTGAGAGTTGCTCAGTTTTTCCTTATTTAGTTTTGAGTCTACATGTTATATTTCTTATTCATTGAATTCTTAGAATACACTAGTCCTTTAACAGAGCAATTTATGCAAGTTGATCCTGTACAAAAGAAACTTTTGTGGTGAGGCAGTGTGACTCAGACATTTTATACACTCATCTTTGAATTCCTGAATCTGCTTTTTATATATAGTTTGTTTTCTACCTTAAATCCTCCAATGTTTTCCTCCCATAAACTTTTTATTCAGATTTTGTATGTTTTGAATTTTTTTTTTTTTTGAGACAGAGTCTCACTCTGTTGCCCGCGCTAGCGTGCGGTGGTGTCAGCCTAGCTCACAGTAACCTGACACTCCTGGGCTCAAGCGATCCTCCTGCCTCAGCCTCCCAAGTAGTTGGGACTACAGGCATGAACCACCATGCCTGGTTAATTTTTTATACATGTATTTTTAGTCGTTCAGCTAATTTCTTTCGATTTTTTTTAGTAGAGACAGTGTCTTGCTGTTGCTCAGGCTGGTCACGAACTCCTGAGTTCAAACAATCGGCCCGCCTCGGCCTCCCACTGTAATCCCAGTGCTAGGATTACAGGCGTGAGCCACCGCGCCTGGCCTGTAGAATAATTTTAAGCTCTCATTTTTAGCTCTACAAAGTGGGGAGTTTAGGTTGAGGGATGCATTTACACTATTTTTTGTTGTAATGTGGTAAGCACAGTTTGGTTTTGAAAATATTTTTGTGAAATTATGTATCTTTTTGTTTATTAGTGTACTTTTTATTCTTCAGAACACATTAGCTGTCATTATAATAACACATTTTCTAATCAGTAACCGTTATTTATAAGCATTTACATGTTACCTTATTTGAAAATAATTTTTTTGCCTTAGAATTAATCTATAGCAATGTTTTTCTATGTAGATTTAATGACATTCACGTTCCTGTGAGATTAGAGAGTGTGAAATTTGCCAGTCATTGTTTAATGAATCACCCAGATTTAGCAAAGGATCTCACAGGTAAGCTAGCTGTTTTTTGTTTTGTTTTGTTTTACAAATATTAGCATAATGATTCAGATATATTTTAGATGTGGTCTGTGTCCTAACTTCAGTTTCTGAATGGGTTTTAACTCTGGTATGGTTTCAGGTCTTCATTTGTCATGTACTAGGAAATGATTTCATGTTTATATAATAAAATTAAATTTAAAATCTTTATACTTTAATCCTTTGGAATATTTTGGAAATAAGTTTGAGGAAGTAGAATATTCCTTAAGACATTGGATTTGGACACAAATCATTATATTAATATAGTAACATGTCTAATAATTGGAAAACTGATTATCTTCTGCACTAGGCTAGAATTTCTCATTCTTCCCTTGAACCGAGCACGTTTAAATCTACCTATTTGGTAATAGCAATTAAATGGCTTCTATCAAAAGACCGTTGTTTACAAAAAGCACAGGAAATACATATTTTGTTTTGATTTAGTTTGTATTATAAATTATTTTGGAATTTTTTAGGGATTATAAAACATTCTGGAATTTATATCATGTAATATGCAGGTATATACCTATTAGCTAACTTTTTATACACATTTATGCTATTTTTCTTTTAAACTCTTTAATTTGTAACTGGAATTCCAAACTATCTAAATCAGATACTGCAATGTGATTTGACTTTTCCAAGGTAGTTGATGTAAACTACATTATTTATTAAAATGCGACTATGGAGTTATAAGCATAGTTTTGTGATTACAATAAAGTACTGCTGCCTTAAAAATAATTTTAATTCATGCCATAGTTTACAAACATTGTTTTAGCATAGACAAAAACTTCAAGCATTGCTAGTCTCTTGTGTCTTTCTGAATCATGACGAATTACGTAGCTAACATTAGCTTAAGTTTGTTTCTCTTATTACAGAATATTTGAAGGTTAGATCTCATGATCCAGAAGAAGCTATTCGTCATGATGTCATTGTTACCATAATAACAGCTGCCAAAAGAGACCTTGCATTAGTAAATGATCAGCTGCTTGGCTTTGTAAGGGAAAGAACACTGGATAAACGGGTAAAATCTGACAAATTTTATTCATCTGTAATTTACTATTTAAAATGTTTGCTAAATATGATTAGTATTATTTTCTATTACATTTAAAGCCTTTCTGTGTGAAAATCAAATTAATAATAATGCTAAATAAAGATTACCCAGGTGTGGTGGTATGTGCCTGTAGTCCCAGGTGTTCGAGAGGCTGAGGCAGGAGGACCGCTTGAGCCCAGGAATTTGAGGTTACAATGAGCTATGATCACGTCACTATACTCCAGCCTGGGCAAGATCCTGTCTCAAAAAAACAAACCAAAAGAAAAAAAAAAACCCACAAAAAGCAGAAAATGCTAAATAAAGAGCTAACAGTTTGTGTGTTTCCTATATATCTTTTAATTATCTTTATGAATGAACACATTGGATTCTGTAGCTTTTCTGATCTTAAGTATAGGTTTCTCTTCTAGCATACCTTTATGAAAGAACCACTAAATTAAAGAAAGTTTTATCTTTTCAGTTACATGGTGAGTTTCAAAAAATAGTGATTGATTGCCTGTATTTGTTGTAGTTAAATGTTTTGAGTTATTACTATCTTATATAACTTAGATGGATCTGTCAATTATTGAACTAAAAGAATATCAAACTTCCTAAGAAAGACATTTCCACATTACTATGCCAAGCTAAATGAAGAAATGATGGTTATGTAATTAGTTACTTTTTCCTGTGATTTTCTCTATTTGATGCAGTCAGAAACATGGATTGATAAGGAAAAGTTGTGCTGAGAACAGCAATAGCAATTTCTAAGAAATAGGGTCAACCATAAGAGACAGACATGTGAGGCAGGCATATTAGGTATCTACTAGCATCTTTTTTTTTTTTTTGAGACAGAGTCTTACTCTGTTGCCCGGGTTCAAGTGCCATGGCATCAGCCTAGCTCACAGAACCTCAAACTCCTGGGCTCAAGCAATCCTCCTGCCTCAGCCTCCCAGGTAGCTGGGACTACAGGCATGCGCCACCGTGCCCAGCTAATTTTTTCTATTTTTAGTTGTTTGGCCAATTTCTTTCTATTTTTAGTAGAGACGGGGTCTTGCTCTTGCTCAGAGCTGGTCTCCAACTCCTGAGCTCAAGCGATCCGCTCGTCTCGGCCTCCCAGAGTGCTAGGATTACAGGCGTGAGCCACCGCGCCCAGCCTACTAGCATCTTTAACAAAGATGTTAGTATGCTATTTTATTTGAGGCATAGTTGAAAACCTGCTGTCCTCTAGAAACAAGTAGGTTTAATTTCAGGGTAGAAAAGTAACTGGTTTTGGTTTTGAAATATAGCAAGAGGTATTCTTTAAGTTTTTACTTTTAGTTGTAGGAGGCAGACGTTTAAAAAGTGGTCACTATTTAACTTGTTCAACTGTATCAGTAATTCTTACTTTGAAGATTTTTTTTCCCTCTTGGCTTTAATTTAACCGAAATGACTCTCAACCTAGCGGTTATTTGGCATTGCCTCCCTCCCTCTTTTAGAAAAATTTCACTCCTGTTAATATTTTTTCATAGTTTCAGAAAGAGTTGAATAAATAAATCTCCCTAACCGAAACTGCATGATGTGCTCATAATAGTACCTACTGAGCATTTTTCAGACCTGGATTTTCATCTAATAAGTTAGATGACCTTGATTATATCCTTTCTGAAATTTGTGTTTTTGTTTGTTTGTTTTGTTTTGTTTTTGAAACAGTCTCGCTCTGTTGTCCTGGCTAGAGTACAGTGGTGTGATGATAAGCTCACTGCAACCTCCAACTCCTGGGCTCAAGTGATCCTCTTGCCTCAGCCTCAGTAGCTAGGACTACAGATATCATGCCTGGCTAATTTATTTTTATTTTTTGTAGAGATGGGGTCTCACTGTGTTTCTCAGGCTGGTCTCAAACTCCTGGCCTCAAATAATCCTCCCACCTTGGCCTCCCAAAGTGCTGGGATTACAGCACGTAAGCCACCACACGCACCCAGCCTGTCTTCTTATCTATAAAATACGGGGACAGGAATTAATCTTAGATTTCACTGTTCACATTTTTTGATTTCATGTAAAAAATATCAAAAGACTTCTATTAACCTGTAGTATAGGAACAAAGTTTCATTTCATCCATTAAGTAGCCTAAAAATGAGAAAGTGATACAAGAGATTTATAAGGAAGTATTGATGTATGTAAGTATACTCCCCCCCCTTTTTTTGAGAAAAATACTTTTTTTCATTATTGTTGTTCTTACATCTTATGATAGTCCTCACTCTAGTTTTTTTTTTGTTTGTTTGTTTTTTGTTTTTTTTGCGACAGAGTCTTGCTCTGTTGCCCAGGCTAGAGCGCCGTGGCATCAGTTCACAGCAACTTCAAATTCTTGGGCTCAAGCAATCCTACTGCCTCAGCCTCCCGAGTAGCTGGGACTACAGGCATGCGCCACCATGCCCAGCTAATTTTTTCTATATATTTTTAGTTGTCCAGCTAATTTCTTTGTATTTTTAGTAGAGATGGTGTCTCACTCTTGCTCAGGCTGGTCTCGAACTCCTGACCTCCAAGCGATCCACCTGCCCCAGCCTCCCAAAGTGCTAGGATTACAGGTGTGAGCCACCGCACCTGGCCCTCACTCTAGGTTTTTATGGTCTCCTTCCCTATTCCTCCTCCCATCACTTTTCTTTCCTTATCTAATAAATCTTCCCAATCTCTGAAAGTCCCGAAGAGTCTTCTAACTAGTACATGGCTAGGTATTAATAAATAAATCATTTGTTTTTTAAATCTACAAAATAAGGAAGTTCACTTACAGTAACTACTAAGGTCCTTTCCTACTTTATAATTCCAGAAATCTTGATAGTGAACTTTGTTTTTCGTCTGAGTCAACATCAGAAGGACTATAACTAGGGCCGGGCGTGGTGCCTCACGCCTGTAATCCTAGCACTCTGGGAGGCCGAGGCGGGCGGATCGTTCCGAGCTCAGGAGTTCGAGACCAGCCTGAGCAAGAGCGAGACCCTGTCTCTACCAAAAATAGAAAGAAATTAATTGGACAGCTAAAAATATATATAGAAAAAATTAGCCGGGCATGGTGGCGCATGCCTGTAGTCCCAGCTACTCGGGAGGCTGAGATAGTAGGATTGCTCGAGCCCAGGAGTTTGAGGTTGCTGTGAGCTAGGCTGACGCCACGGCACTCGCCCCAGGCAAGAGAGTGAAACTCTGTCTCAAAAAAAAAAGAAAAAAAAAAAAGGGCTATAACTAGAAATTAAAATATTCCAGATGATAGGGCTTTTGTTTGCAGAGTGAATCGTACACTTTGTCTTTTTTTACCTTTTAATCACTTCTAAAGATTGGCTAATTTTTAAAGAATTAATCAAGTGAAATATTCTATAAGATTTATTATTGCTGGGCCTTGGGGGAAATGAAAAATTGGTATATCATTTAGTAATATTTGTACTGGAAAATTTCTAAAGCTTGGTTTCTAGATAGGAACAGATTCAAAAATATTTGATAAAGCCTCTTACAAAAAGAAATAGTGTGCCAGTTTATGTATGCACACACAAGACTGATTGTATAACCTAGTGAAGCCATGAGAATTTGCAGATTAGTATAAAGTTTTGGTATCATGCTCTTCTAATAAATTTTATATTTTCTAGTGGCGGGTAAGAAAAGAAGCTATGATGGGTCTGGCTCAGCTTTATAAGAAATACTGTCTTCATGGTGAAGCAGGAAAGGAAGCTGCAGAGAAAGTCAGCTGGATAAAGGACAAACTTTTGCATATTTATTATCAGAACAGCATTGATGACAAGTGAGTAGAATGTCAGTAGAATGATTGAGTTTAAAACTATTTTTAGGTTTTTAAAAGTTATTGCTGTTTAATATTTTAATGATTTATTTCTAAGATTAGAAATCACTTTCAACATATTTGTGCATACTGTGTTTAAGCAAGACTCTATCCAAGATTATAAGGTAGTCTAATAATAATGAAATAGGCCTGGACTTAGAAGTCAGATGGAACAGAGACCAAATGTTCACTCTGTCCCTTATTAGATGTGGGCTCTTGCACAAGTGACTTGACTTCTGTGTACCTTGGTTTAGTATAGAAATGAAGAATGCCTTCCCTATAGAATTGTCATGGAGATTAAATAAAATAATGAACGTAAAGTACCCTAGTCTGTTGCTTGGCAGTAGAGTACTGTTCAGTAACTACTAGTTATTATTTTTCTTTTTGCAACACTATCACTACCAACAGAGGAATCACTAAGTTGTTTTCATTTTCTGGATGTTACTTATAATTCTGTATTGGATTGTACTAATGGAACTTGTTTTTGCAAAATACTTTCCAATGTTTTATTGAATTAGGCAGACTTGTTGGGTCATCACTGGGTATGTATTTCATTGGTTAATGAAGAGCTCTAGTGTTTTCTTATTCCAGTGTTATCGAATAATAGATATAAGCTTAGCAAGAAGGATATTCCAAGATTGGTAAAGAATTTAGACTGTGAAGAGAAGAAAGATCAAATGTGCACTGGAAAAACTGTATTTTTTGGAAGTAATATAAAGGCAGATCCCTCTATTTTTAATACATGACAACATGGGAAAGGAGCTGAACTGTAACCAGAGGAAATTAATGAGTTTCTCAAGAATTAGCTGTACCTGTGTTTATAGCTTTATATGACATGTTAATGAGTTTGCTATAGTCTGGGCTACTAAAGAAGAATAGGTCAAACAGCCTACTACCCTGTGTTTGAGAATAATATTTAACCTTTCTAGACCAGATGTTTCATACTGACAAATTATAAAGTAAAGCCACAAATAGAAACTGTTCCTAAATTTAAAAGAACTATATTAAAGGTTGTTCAAGGAAAGGAATGATCATACACTGATATTTTCCACTGTACATGCATACATAGCTATCATCATTGGTATACTATCTTTGTACCAGATAGTTAAAATATAAAATGGCTATTGCTTCTTAAAAATAGAGCAATTATGTTACTTGAGTTTTGTTGTTGTTGTTGTTTCATAGACTGTTGGTAGAGAAAATCTTTGCTCAGTATCTTGTCCCCCACAACCTGGAAACAGAAGAAAGAATGAAATGCCTGTATTATTTATATGCTAGTTTGGATCCAAATGCTGTGAAGTAAGTTACTCTTCAGATGACTGATGTATTTCCTAAATGTTTCATAAAATTTCTTTATTTTATTTAATTTATTGCTGAGGGGATTGTTCCTGCTTCTATTTGAATTTAGAACCTCATTCGAATTTAGAACCTCAGGTAGGCCGGGCGCTGTGGCTCACGCCTATAACCCTAGCACTCTGGGAGGCCGAGGTGGAAGGATTGCTTGAGCTCAGGAATTTGAGAGGAGCCTGAGCAAGAGTGAGACCTTGTCTCTGCTGAAAACAGAAAGAAATTAGCCAGACAACTAAAAATAGAAAAAATTAGCTGGGCATGGTGGCGCATGCCTGTAGTCCCAGCTACTCGGGAGGCTGAGGCAGGAGGATCGCTTTAGCCCAGGAATTTGAGGTTGCTGCGAGCTGGGCTGACACCACGGCACTTGACCACGTAACAGTGTCTCAAAAAAAAAAAAAAAAA